>JASDQU010418068.1:0-10067 GCA_032191745.1 Picea mariana
TCACTGGTAATATGACATGTGTTGTACCTTTCTTGACTAGCTCATGAATGTCTTGTTTTTTAAACAAGTTCTCCCTTTCATCCTCTATTAGCGCCTTCCACTCTTTCTCTGGAACCATGGGAGGGCACTCGTGCTTGAGGTCTAATTTCACTTTATCCCTATACTGGGCCCTGGTATATTTTAAATTCTCGCTGGCGAACTTTGTAACCACTTTCTTGTTGAAAGTGTTGTTGAACAAGTTTACCATGTGGTCTATTAAATCATATTTCTTTTTTCTATCTTGGCCATTCCACCATGTGCGAATGGTGGGGCCAAGAAACTCCAATGATTTGTCATTTAATTTTCTATAGAAAACATTGTTTCCTACATAAACGTGTTATCCATTAATTTATAATAATCTCAACAAATGTCCATTTCAATTTCATGAAAAAAATGAATCAATTAATTAACAATTACCTACAATCTTCTGAATCTTGATTGGAACACATGCATCATCCACCAAAAAGGTGACATCTAGTGATCCAGTGCTTTTAATTCGTTCTTCTCCATGCAAAATAGTATCCTCTCCATCTATAGTACGTTCCTCTCCGGAGTCATGTGGAGTCCCAACCTCCGGCTCATCATGCTTCGACGTGTCATGCTGGTCAAAATCATTTCTCTCATCAATGGATTCGAGGGGATCCTCAGGAGGCTCAAAAAGACTCACTTGCACTTTTATATTTCGACATTTTGTTTTCATTGGACCATCACTGCTACCTATAGCAGTTGCAAGATCGACAGGTTCCCCACGCATGGGGTTCAAAACTCCTACAAATGGAAAACTTTACTTTATCAGATCATATACAAAATATAAAACAAAAAGAAGGATATGAAATTGTCATAGCTGATAAAAATATGTGAAGATGCCACTTACCCCAAAATTAGTTATTTTATCTTGTAGCTCTACAATTCGTGCCCTGTCCTCTTGTGTCAGGGGTCTTTTGCTAAGAAAACCTAGATATTCTATGCTATCCTTCTTCAAGGCCTTCGTTATAGTTTTCATTGGGTCAGTCAAATAAAATATTTCATCCTCATCAATATCCTCAGTGGGAGCCTTCCCATGTTGACCATGCCACAATACATTGATGAATAAAATTAATGCGATGAACTTTAACATTTGAGAAATTTAGTTGTTGTAGTCATAAATTGTTACTGTATTTAACATTTACCTGGTGAGGCATAATGGGTGCCTTTCCATGGTCACCCTAGACAAATGTTGAGACAATAAATCAATCAATAAAAATTATGAAATTCACCTGTAACATTAAAAAAATGAAATATTGCAGTAATATCAGAAAAAAAAAGTAATGAAATTTCTGAAATTTAGTTGTTGTAGTCATAAGTTGTTACTATATTTAAAATTTACCTATTGAGGCACAATGGGTTCGCTTCCAAGGTCACCCTGGAAAGATGTAGCCTGTGATATTTCATGGTCACCCTAGATAGATGTTGACACAATAAATTAATCAACAAGAGTTATGAAAGTAATTGTAAAATTAAAAAAATGAAATATTGCAGTAATATCAGAAAATAAATAATGAAAAATGAAATATGTGTAGTAAAAAATTGATTGATCAAAGGTTGACTTGAATGGTATGTAAGATATTTACCCCCATAGTCGCACCCCCTCCATCTATTCTATTTAAGTTGTAATCGATCAACAAATATTCACCTGGAACTATTGTTTTTGTTGCACATACAAATATACGATTTCCTTCATGTCCCTCAAATATGCAATTCAGTTTCTTGGTTGTTATCACTGGTCATGTACTATTTATAAAGCCCGCAATGTTTCCATTATCTTTTGGCCTTCCATCAATATACATAGTTGCCCCTTTATTTTGATTGTTATCTACTAGTTGTATATAATTTGTGGCAAATCTGTATCTCTGCATACTTTGCATATATCGAACCAACATTAGCCAGTGATTATATTTGTATAATGGTATAACATACTCCATCAATTCAGTTACAGTGCCATAGCCAACCTTTATTCCATCCATGGAAAATAACCCCAATCCATGTAAGGATGAAGGAGCAATGAGATACATCCTCCCACCGATGAAAAAATGTGTCCACTTCAGGTAGCTCGTTAGGTGCCCATCATTGCACTAGATGTTTATATCTCAAGGGTAACTCAATGTCACCTATGCTCTCAACATCATAATTATACGACCCTCCGTTGGCAATAAAAAATTGCATGCGTATACAAAATCTTTTCCTTACCTTTTCAGATCTAGTTGATCTAGAATCGGTAGATCTAGTACAACACGTCTCACTTTCAACCTCTCTTAGTATATCTTGATCATCACGCGAGGAAGATAAATCTGACAGATACCTATTTGGTGGTACCTACACTCGTTAAAACAAGAAGATAAGTTATTGTTCCAATATATGTTTTTGGTACCAACACAGTTGCATATAGTTGCAATATAGTTGCATATAGTTGCATAAGTTGCATTGTTGCAGAAAGTTGCATATAGTTGCATATAGTTGTATAAGTTGCATATAGTTGCATAAGTTTCAATGTTGCATAAAGTTGCATATAGTTGCATATTGTCACTAAAAAACATGATAAGTTGCATTGTTGCATATAGTTGCATATTTGCATGTAGTTGCATACAAAATTGTTGCAATATAGTTGCAATAGAGTTGCATAAGTTGCATTGTTGCATAAAGTTGCATATAGTTTCATAGTTGGATATAGTTGGATAAGTTTCATATTTGCATATAGTTGCATAGTTGCATATAGTTGCATAAAGTTGCATATAGTCACTAAAAAGCATGATAAGTTGCATTGTTGCATATAGTTGCCTAGTTGCATATAGTTGCATATATTTGCATATTTTTATATAGTTGCATACGAAATTGTTGCAATATAGTTGCATATAGTTGCATAGTTGCATATAGTTGGATAAGTTGCATATTTGCATATAGTTGCATATAGTTTCATAGTTGCATATAGTTGCATAAAGTTGCATATAGTTGCATAAGTTGCATTTTTGCATAAAGTTGATTATAGTTCTATATAGTTGCATAGTTGTGTATAGTTCCATATTTGAATATAGTTGCATATAGTTGCATAAGTCGCATATAGTTGCATAGTTGCAAAAGTTGCATATAGTTGCATAGTTGCATAAGTTGCATTGTTGCATAAAGTTGCATGTTGCATAAAGTTGCATAAAGTTTCATAAGTTCTATAAAGTTGCATAAGTTGCATAAGTTACATGTTGCATAGTTGCATATAATTGCATACGAAATTGTTGCAATATAGTTGCATATAGTTGCATAAGTTGCATTGTTGCATAAAGTTGCATATAGTTGCAATATAGTTGCATATAGTTGCATAAGTTGCATTGTTGCATAAAGCTGCATATAGTTGCATATAAGTTGCATAAAGTTTCATATATTTGCATATCCCCCAACACTCAGTGGAGAACTGGATTTGAGACCCATCAAAGAGTTCAAGTGGGGATCGATAGTTTGGAAATCCATGATCCTTGAATTTCACATATTTGCAAAGCGTCTTTAGTGGCTGGTGGGGAATTGAGGAAAGGTTCAAGTTGGCAATAATGTTGGGGTTGGTTGTGACAGATATTACAAGTTGATCGAGTTGTTGTTTAATCCATTGTATGCATAGGGTGTAATGTTTTTGATGAATTTGTACAAGCTATAAAGGAAAGGGTTGTGGTCTTCTATATGGAACACTGTGAAGGCATTGAACCTAAGAGGAGAAAATGCAATGGAAGGAGGGGGTTGCCTCTCTCGATCTTTTCCAAGGACCCAAGACCCATACCCAGTGCTCAAAATATCCTATCGATGCCCATACTCCCACTTGAATGCCAAAGATACCCTCGAGAGGTCATCTATGGTGGTTTGAGGTGTCATTCATGAAATTTGAGCTCTAGATGACTCACATATTTCTTTATAACCTAAGGCATGGCCTTCTTCCCTATATCATTTCCAAGACCTTGAGACACATACCTACTACTCAAAACCACCTAGTGGCAATGACATCCCCAACCATAGGTTTGAATACCCTCAGAAGGCCTTGTGTGGTTATACGAGGCATCCTTATTGGCCCTAGCTCATTGGAAGCTTCCTCTAAAGCCTAAAGTTCATGTTTCCTCCCTTGACCATGTCAAGGCCCCGAGACCCATACCTACTACTCAAGAATGTTAGTGTTACGTATATACCTAATTGGAAAAGAATTCCTTTGAGAGGTCATTTGTGGTGGTTCAAGGTGTCATTTATGGGAAGAATAAGAAGTGGGCTGCGAAGAAGATTGTAGAAATGATGCAAGAAACAACACCTCCCACCATGTATTACAAGTCTTGTGAGAGAAAGTGTCACACCAAGAATGCTAGAAATTACACCTCGATAAATGCCTGAAGCACTTCTAAAAGCTAAAAGAAGAAGTAGTTGCACTATC
The DNA here is from genome assembly GCA_032191745.1 of Picea mariana. NCBI lineage: Eukaryota > Viridiplantae > Streptophyta > Pinopsida > Pinales > Pinaceae > Picea > Picea mariana. Next base: position 4,472 of record JASDQU010418068.1, read on the forward strand.
ATTCAAAAGGAGGTAGCATTGATTAGTTGCACTACCATTCAAAAGGAGGTAGCATTAATCAATGACAGTTCCAAAAAACAAAAATATATGACCAAATTATTTCATGACCATATCCACATGAGACAAGCTAAAGTGGATTACTTGTTTGATCTTGATTCACAATTGAATTTGATATCTACACAACTAGTTTAAAATATTGGCCTAGAGACTCATGGTCATTCACAACCATATCACTTGGGTTGGGTGAGACAAGACTTGGATTAAGGATCAAAGAAAAATATGTGGAAAATAACATTCAAGACAATGCAACAAGGTTTGTATGAATGGTTAGTGATTCATTTGGGTTTATGTAATGCACCTACAACTTTCATGTGCTTGATGATTGATGTGCTCCAACCATTTATTTACTCATTTTAAAAGTATATCTAGATGACATACTAATGTTCAACAATAATTATTAAGAGCACATACAACATGTGGAACAAGGACTAGAGACACTAAAAATAGATCAATTGATCATGGATTTGAAAAAATGTAGTGTCAAAAAGTGTCCTTGATTTATCTTAGACACATAATCAATGGAGGAGCGCTAAGGGTGGATCAAAAAAAGATTTCAAAGATCGTCCAATGGCTTATTCCTACCATCTTGACAAAGATCAAAAGTTTCATGGGAACAATGCAATACTTGAGGATGTTCATACAAAACTTGAGGATTTTCATAGAAAACGTTTAAGAAACAGTTGCACCATTACACGCCATGACCACCAAAGAGAAGAGTTTTCATTGGGGCAAGCCACAACTATGGGCATTTGAATAACTGAAGAGAAAGATTGGAAATTCTCTAATCTTAGCCATGCCCAATTTATGATGACCATTTGAACTAGAAAAAAATGCAAGCGAGTATGTTTTAGGGGTGATGCTTCTGTAAGGATGGTTGTTGTGTTACCATTCAAAATTGTTTCATGGAGCAATATTGGACTACCCCACATATGATAATGAACTCTTTGTTGTTGTGCAAGTAGTGAAGAAGTGGAATCATTATCTCCTAGGGAAATAGATATACTTGTACATAATATTGTCCCAAGTCTCGGAGACAAAAACATCTCTAATCATGTTAATTCCTCTTAGGGTTGAGAACTAGGTTGTCTCGATGAAGGTTTTTCCAACGTGCAAAGGATGGAGGACTAAGACTAGGAAACCATAGTAGATCCCAAAGTGAATGATGCCATAGGGTATATGCTTATGAAATCCAATTTGGAGCAATTAGAGGAAAACAACAAGATGAAAAGGAGGATAACATATTAGGAATCTACATTGATTACTAAACCATTGTTTATGTAATCATTGGCCATTAAGACACCATATGAACAACTTGAAGATAATCCCAAGATAATTTCCAAAGTAAAGTGAGCCCAAGGGTTATTGTATAGGATTAGGGATACAATTGTAACCAACATTGAAGAAATATTAAAGTTGTTGATGGATCTATGGGAATTGATGAGAAAATCCTTTGTCCTTGACACATAAATTATTTATTTGACCAACTCTTTGAATCAATGACTTACCAGCTTCTCTAAAAAGGAGATAAAATGATGGATTAGTGATTTATTTATTAAGAATTCTCGGATTGATTCATTTATTCAAGATAAATGCATAGAATTAAGAAAAATGCATAACGGAATATTTTCCTTAAGGGTGAAATAGGAGGTCCCAATGGGACCCATCATGGGGTACATCAAGACTTGGGTTGATAAATCTTTGGAAAATATATCTAAGGCCCTGTAATATTTAGTTAAGAAGATAATCAGGTTTCAAGAACCTTGCCAATGGAAAGAGAGAGTATAGAATCATCGATTTCAAAGAAGAACAAGCTCACTTTCAAATTTTCAAGTCTTCCCCAATTTTGTAAGTTTGCTCCGGCTGACCTCTGGCTGTGACTTGGGGCCCAAGTTCTAAGCACGTTGGGATTTCGTGTATCGGGGGTTTGTGAAGTGGTTCTCTCCCCTTTTCTTGAAATATGAACTCATGATGACCGCTATGCCATATCGACGACCCTCGTCTCTTGTGATTCGACGCTGTAGGTTCTTCCTTTGTGAATCGAGATTTCGGGACTCGTGAATTATGAGTTGCAGCTTCCTCCACAATCCCGACTCCCGAAATGACTATATTTCAGAGTGCCAAGTCAACGTCTCTTGCTCCTTCAGATATGATGGCTACTATTCCTCTTGAGCTTACAAGTGTTGAAATACTCTCGCCCTTATCCTCCCCGTAGATCTACTAGATCCAATGGTCCACGAAAATTGGTGTTTCTACTTGTGGGAATTTCCACCATCCATTTTTGCACCTAAGGAAAATACCCCACGAGAGGAAATACTATGTTCGTAGCCCAATCGACACACTACTACCCATCCTCACTGCGATAGTAGCTCAGGCAGACTTCTGAAAGCCCACAGGTTGAGGACATAGACCCCTAGGCCCAGCCTGCAAAGCCAATCCTTTTCCCGAAGTTACGGATCTGTTTTGCCAACCTCCCTTACGTACATTATTCTATTGACAAGAGGTTGTTCACCTTGGAGTCCTGATGCGGATATGAGTACGACCAAGCATGGACGGTACTTGGTCCTCCAGATTTTCAAGGTCTGCTGAGGGCACACTAGACACCGCAAGACGTGCGATGTTCTTCCAGCTGTTGGACCCTATCTCTGGTTGAGCCGGTTTTAGGGTGGGAAAGATGTTAAAAATAAAAGATAACTCTTCCTGAGGCCCCAAACGACATCTCCAAATTTCCTAATGTTGTCGTCAGTTATAGGATGAGGCACCAAAAACTCTCAAAAATGGGTTTCAATTTTGTTGACTCTAGATGGAAGGTTGTTGGGTTTATCCAACTTCTATGTGTCTAATGATGAATGTGCCCTTTTATAGAAATGGATTATTGACAAATAATTGGAAATCCATTCGTTACTTTGTAGGGATTTTCACATGATTGATGCAGAGGAGGAAAAGGAGTGCATGTTGTCTGCGATATTGCTTGAAGGGGAAAAAGTTATGGAATTCCCTCAAATGTTTCCTTGATTTCAACACTCTCTTCATTGAGATTGATTTTTTGGAAATCTTATGACATGATCGAATGAACCTCAAATATAGGCATGATCAAGGCCATGGACTTTGGGAAATGTTTCCTCTACGCTTCTGAGACACTTTGCAAAGCCTCAGTCTTCCTGCCTATCAACAAGTGTGAATCATAGGATATGGGACACCTAGGGTCCATCCAACAAAAGTCTTGTTTAAAATGGAAGTAAAGCCCCTATATTATCTCATTTAACATGGGGTTGGTCAAGATCTTATAAAAGGCATTCTCCTCCCAGAACATGGAGCTGGATAGTTGGTTAATCAGCGTTCTACATACAACTCTTTCATATTATTCATAAGGACCAAACTTTTATGAAGAACACTATGGAATGATTCTAGATTTGTTTTTATTCTATAGAGAATGCTATGGACAACCTCCATATTTTTTGTGATGCCTCATTGTCCAAGATCCAGTGGGCCAAAATGGAATGTTGTAGACAATGCCTATGTAAAAAATGTTTATGTAGACAACGCCTATGTGGAAAGACGTGGATCGTGAGAATAGTGAGGAGGAGAAGGTAATTGATGTTTCCAAGCTCCACACAGTCAAAACATGTTTTTTTTTGGTAGACAAGGGGAAAAAAAATAGAGGAAACTTGGAAAAACCATATCTGAATGCAAACATTCTGGGTGGGATTGGTGGAACTACCACTCACCATTCTCAATCTTGCTGATAGTGTGCCCTCTAGCTCAGTCTCCTCTGTGCGCCCTCTAGCTCAGTATCCTCTGCGCTTGATCTTTTTCTTTGATGTGCCCTTGCACATATTTTCCCTTGATCTCCTTTTCTGATGTTCCATTGATCTCCTTCTCTGATGTGCCTCTGATCTCCTTCTCCTCTGTTTTTGCCCTCCTTCTCCTCTGCATTCATGCCCTCCTCCTCTGTTTTTGCCCTCCTTCTCCTCTGTGTGCGTGCCCTCCTCCTCTGTGTGTGCCCTCCTCCTCTCTACTTTGCGTGTGACCAAGTGTTGATCTAGCTAATGAGCATGAGAGTTAGTTCAAATGTGTTCTAGTTTTTTTTCTCAAAACTATGTTTTGTTATTTGTTTATTTTTTGTTTTTATTATAGTTATATATATAATATAATTTATAAATTATAAATTATATATATTATATATATACAATATATAATAATATATATTATATATAATATATAATTATAAATTATATATATTATATAATTTATAAATTATATTATATATATATTATATTTAATATTATGGTTCAACATGTCGTTGTAGGCCCTACATACCTAGAAACTTCTTTAGGACCTAAAGCTTGGGTTTCCTCTCGTGATCTTTTCCAAGGACCCAAGACCCATACCAAGTGCTCAAAATATCCTATTGATGCCCATACTCCCACTTTAATGCCAAAGATGCCCTCGAGAGGTCATTTATGGTGGTTTGATGTGTCATTCATGAAATTTGAGCCCTAGAAGTTGCCTAAAACCTTGAGAGATTGGGTGTGGTAGTTTGAGGTGTCATGTTTGGCCATGGATGCATAGAATCTTTGTACTTCAACTAAGACTTGGGTTGCCCCCTCAACCATATGAAGGCTTTCAGACCCATAGCTAATGCTTAAAACCTTGTGAGAGAAATAATATCATTTCTTAGAGGCCAAGGATACCCCTCTAGAGTTTATGTGTGGTACTTTGAGGCATTGTTCATGGCTCTAGATGACTCAAAGATTTATTTAGAACCTAAGGCATGGCCTTCTTCCCTATATCATTTCCAAGACCTTGAGACACATACCTACTACTCAAAAACACCTAGTGGCACTGACATTCCCAACCATAGGTTGGAATACCCTTAGAAGGACTTGTGTGGTTATGCGAGGCATCCTTATTGGCCCTGGCTCGTTGAAATCTTCCATTAAGGACTAAATTTCATGTTTCCTCCCTTGACCATGTCAAGGTCCCGAGAATGTTAGTGTTACCTATATACCTAATTGGCAAAGGATTCCTTTGAGAGGTCATTTGTGGTGATTCAAGGTGTCATTTATGGGAAGAATAAGAAGTGGGTTGCGAAGACAATTATAGCAATGGCGCAAGAAACAACACCTCCCACCATGTATTACAAGTCTTGTGAGAGAAAGTGAAACACCAAGACCGCTGGAAATTACACCTCGATAAATGCCCCAAGCACTTCTAAAAGACCCAATGCCCATATGCCTCCAACCTTGTGATCTAATGATCGTTGGGTGACAACTGTCATGAAGGGTGATGACTAACACTATGGGCAACTTTCAATTCAAGGCTAGGAATGACTAGGCCCACATCAAGTGAAGGAAGAAAATTAAGAAGGTGCATGTGTTGTCCCATTCCATGTCAACAACAACGCATCCATTCATCGGGAACACTAAAACCCCACAAATCGATGACTCCACTAAATTAGGGTTTATGGTTTACATGATGAATTGATGATGGAAGAAAGTGGGTGTGTGAGTCAAATTTGAGTCCAAAAAACCTCCCA
>JASDQU010418071.1:0-10249 GCA_032191745.1 Picea mariana
CTGATAAAAGGTGAACTTAAAAAAGAAAAGAAGGGATCAAAATTTGAAAATAGTTCAAAGATCTTGGATGAAATTCTCAGTAGTCAAAGGTCACAAAATAACAAGACTGGTTTGGGATACACCCAAGACTCAACTTCCACATCACAAGGATCTGTCAAAAGACCAATCAAATATGCAGATGCTCTTAAGAAGAGAAGATAATAAGGAAAATATGATACCATTGAAAAGTGTTGCACATAAATAGAAATAAACACTCCCTACTAAAGTTAAAATGACAAGAAGAATATAATCACCAGAAGGAATCCCCCTAATAAATATATATTTATTCGATATTGTTACTCTTGCAATAATTTTGGACATAAGGCAATATACTACAAAGTTTATGGACAATACAATCATAGAAATGTCCAAAGTTATAAGAACAATAAGTACAATACAGAGAAGAGAAACTATAACACATTTTCTCCTCTGCAAAGTTTCAATATTAAATGCCAAAAATGAACCAATTATGGTCATGAGGCTAGTGAATGTAGATTGCCAAAATATTCCATGAAGGCATGCATCTCCAACACTAAGAAAAATTATAAGAAGACATGGAGAAGAAAAGATAAATTACAAAGAAAGAAAAAATGATGAAGATATTGCACCTAAATTTGATAAAATTGACAATAGAAGTATGATGGATGAAGTGTCTAATAAAGTATATAAAAATCAAAGTTATCAATTTAAAGTATATCAAGCTCAAGACAAGAAAACTCCTAAAGAAAAATATGACACAATAATAGAACTTGATAATGTCGTGCAAGTAGATTATCCATTACCCAACAAATGGAAAATGCAAAAAGAAAATTTTCAAAACAAGGATAAAGAAGCTTCAGGTGCACAAAATAGTGATGATGATGATGAACCTTCAATAGGAGATCAACCAGAAGAATTAAACAAGACGATCTTGGAAATTTCCAAACACTATTTTGATGATCTAATAAAACTCCTCCTAAACAAATATATAAACATAAGAAAGGAAGGAGGAATTAGGGAAGACTTAATAGTTTTCATGTTGATACCCCTATGAGTATTGAAGCACATAATAATGAAGAGGATCAATAAATAACTAGAATCATTGAAAGAAGCATGGTTTGATGAAGGTTTTGACCTTCCAAGGAACAATGTTGGTTATGTATTCTCTCATTGAAGTTATGTGAATGGTTTTTGAGGCAATTATGTCATGGTACATGGATGGTACATATGTGAGCTCCATTGATATATTTTGTGATAGAGGCATATCATGTGTGATATGACACTTGTTTAAGGCACATTGTTGTTACATCGATAGAGGCACTTGTTGATGATCCTGATATGCTTGGAACATATTCTTGACATATCTTCTTCTTCATGATTGATGAATGAGATGGTATGTATGATTGGCATACACTTGATGTATGGTATGGAACGTGTTTAGATGGTTGATGTATAGATAGGTCCAAGTACCATTGTAGAAAGAAAAGATCATTCTTGAGCTATGTTCCATTAGAGCAGCAGTATATTGAAGTAGAAGCAGATTGCAGTGGTAGCATATTTTTCATCTTGTAGAGAAGATAGTGGGAGTTATTATTCCTCACATGATTGGTTGCAACAACATGATTCTAGGTGGATAGATGATTGGGAAACATGCCACTAGCATTGCCTCATAGTCAAATCCCTTGCCCAAAGGGGGAGATATTCATAGACAAGGGGAGCATCACCTCGGATGGAGTGTCACCCTAAAGGGAGAAAGGAAAATTTCCTTTTTTTCATTGTTGTCTAAGGGGGAGAATGATTAGTAAAATCCAGTTAAGATTGAAAAAGGGGTTTTACTTTGTTCCCATCAATGCCAAAGGGAGAGAATGTTGGACATGGAATTATGGTGTTGGCATTGATTTCAAATAAGAACAATATGATCAATGATTGGACATGGTATTAGGTTGTTGGAATTGATGTCAATAAGATAAATATGGTATTATCATTATATGTATTTGAGATCCTAAAAGCTCAGGAGAAATAACGTAGTAAGTTTCATAGAATACATAGCACGAGGTGCAGAGGAATCTACCTAAAGCTCAAGAGAGGTAGTGTATTAGATTGCACGAGATCAGAGCATGCAGGAAAGCTCAAGAAAAGGAGTGCCTTAAGGAAGTGCTATTGGGATCGATTTCCCAACAGATCAACTAGAGAACACCCTCAGAACTATGAGGAAAATTTGTTACATTTGGGAGATATGACAATCATCGATCACTGAACAAAGGCACAGATCAACGATCTTGGTTTAGATGGAATCCAAGTATAAATCCAAAGAGGTTAGGATGAATTATGTGGGTTGATGAAGTTTTCGAGATAGTCCAGGACCGTCAGATCGAGATGAAGCCAGAAGCTAGAAGAAACTAAATCCCATCCATCTTATCGAGATAAATAATCCTCAACCATAGATCAAGACCAATAGGACTCTGGAACTTCACCACTCCGGTGAAAATAAGCCAAGAACAGGTAAGTTTACTAGAAGGTCGAATCCGCGAAGTTACGAACTATCGTCAACCATTGATATGGAGTGAATTATGGGAACTGTTAGATCACAGTAAAGGGAAGGAGACGGTCAACTCTGGCACTGACCACTCCAACGAAAAGAAGCCAAGAACATGTATGTTCAACCAAAGGGCAGAGCCTTGAATTTTTGAAGTAAATAAGGGCTGTCAGATTTGGACAATGCATGGTGACCATTGGATGAGGATAGGTGGGTCCAATTGTGGTCAACTTAGACGCTAACCACTTCAGTGAAAAAGGGTTTAAAACATGTAATTTCACTCGAAGACCAGAGCCCTGAAGTCCCAAAGTGAATGAGGGTCATTGGATCAAGAACTTAGGTGAAAACTAGATCGTCCGATATAGAGTAATGATCCAAAGAAGAAAGACATATGAAACATCGAGAGATCCATGTCAGCAATACCACGTCAACAAGGACACATGGCACAATTAGATGGTAACAACTGTCAAGGTCTAGTTGGCACTTTAGGTATATGTAAGTGATAAATCTAGGTGACAGATGGTAGCCACTTGGGCAGTGCCACATCAATAGTGATGTCAGCAAGATATGCCACTCCAGGAGTATGTCCTTCGGGGATTTCTAGTTTCTCTTACCAACAACTACTCGAAGCGTCAAAGGAAAAAGTTTCGAAGTGAATGAGAACCATCCATATCAATGTGTAAATAAAAAATGACCTTCAATCTTGATAAGAAATTAAGCACTCGCTTGGGTGATCCAAATTCAGATCCAGGAGCTTGATGGGGCTAAAAAAAACCTAAAAATCAATGTTCTCGAAATGGATTCAAAAAGGACATGTGCATAGGCCTTGTCGATATGAAACCAAAAAAACTTGATCGGGCTCAAATGGATGTCGTATGCTCTTGATATCGCGTTTTTTAATTTTTCCAAACATGCAAAAAAAATGTTGACTATACAGTCCATATAGTGCCACGTGGAAGCCGACTGTACTGGTCGTACGATCATAAAACAGATGTGGCATCACAGTTGAAATATTTTTTATATCTGACGTGGACCAACTAGGAAGTGACACATGTCACCACTAGAAGGGTGACACATGACATGCTCGTACATGTGCCACGTGGCCCTACTGTATGGTGACACGTGGCAGGGTATGATGTTGATAGATGGCAAGAAGATTTACATGGAAGACATGTGGGAGAATCATCATTTGACACTTGGCTTGAGAAATCAGTGAATGAGGTGGTGCCATGTGGCCCAGACATGGGCTGCCATGTGGCACCCAAGGATTGGTCATTGGTTTTCTTTGTAAAAAATTGTTGGATTTCATGAAGTTCAAACTCTAGACCTCCCACCAGGCTACGCCTCCATAGGGATGGGCTATCCAACCCACTATGTGTGTTCCTTATTATACCAAGGGGAGAATATTGTATTTATGTTTCACTGTGTTTATTACATACGGGGGTATGGGTTGGGGCCTAGCCCCAGCCCTTGGCACACCCATAGAATTGTCCACGTGACCATTGTATATGCATTATATGGAGGATAGGTGGTGGATATATCCCTTCGACATATGTATGTGGTAGAACCATACACGATCTCCAACTTTGCGCATGGTGCAATAGTAACAAAGGTTCCATCTCGGTTCCTGATCCAGTGAGAGCCATGAGACCCAATTCAAAGTGCTTACGCATGGGGTTATTAAACGATTTTAGCCATGGTTTCGAGGCCTGCCTATTGTGCACTCCATATGACCCGGTACTTTGGTTTGGTTGTTAGCATGAGGATTGGACCCATATCACATGAAGTGTGCCATGAATCCAGGAGCTAGCATGGAAAAGGGCCAACGCACAACCCTTAGGGGATGGCGCTTGGACGCATCATAGCCATGTGACCCTATTAAGAGGGGGAATTCCCAGTCCAAGGGGATTTATCCCTTTATTTATGCAAAGTGGGTTTTCTACTTTGGTTTATGGATTTTATATTGATGTTAGGCATGTTATTAGAGGATTTTGCCCATTATTGGGAGATATTGGGCCCTTTTTTAGACCAGATCTTGGGAGGAAGTTGGGATATGGTTACCAACTTCAACGCTATATAAACTAGGCCTTCTTGAGTCCATAGAGATATCAGTAGTGGTTCAGAATAGTTTTAATCTTATGGATTGTTGAGCCAAAGGCCATTGTTATGCAGGGAAGCTATTGAGGAGCGCACCTTTGCGGGCCATTTATGGGAGCCTTGTTCATCTAATTTGGATGCCATCAATTTTGATGGGTTCATGAGATCTAGTAGAACATGACCTGATCATTTTTGTAACCTTTTGGCACTATCATAATGTACTTGTAAATCTTCGAACAAAAATAAGAAAATCCCACTGAGACAAGGCCTAGAGACGTAGGAGAGATTGTCAAACTCCGTTATCACATTAATTTTATGGTTTGTTGTTGTTTATAGCTTCATTTAATTTATTCATATGTGTATATTGATTTCACATCTATTCTATACTTATTCTTATTTATTTAATCTTCCTAATTGGTTAATCAATACATGAATAATAACTCAACCATAGTCGTGTAAAAGATCTTTTCGGATCAAGTGGTATCATAGCTAGTTGACATTTGGAATTTGAGTTTTGCATGTTAACCAGGGAAGATCTCATCTCAAGGGAGAAAATGGAATCTACAGGAGGAATTTCTCAATATGAGAATGAATTCAGAAATTCGGTGTTTTTCATGTCCAAGATGGTGAAAGTGTTGTATGAAGACTATTTGGAATGAAAGAGCTCGGTTCAAGTGAAAGCTTCAAAGAACAACAAAGGAAAATAAAGATTGAAGGAAGTGCCTTCCACATCTATTTTAGAAAACATATTTGAGGTATGTAGTGAAGGTTATTCGTCAAATTCACCTTGTTCCCATCAAGATGGTTTTGGTGCATTTGAAAAACATACAAGAGGTATAGGTTTGAGATTGCTAACCAAGATGGGTTATGAAGGAAAGGGCCTTGGAATTGAAGTTCAAGGTATCATAAATCCTATTGAGGTTGTGGGAAGGCCTTCATATTTGGTATTGGGATATGGCAAAGTGGAGAATGGAGCATCCTTTAAGATGGGTTCCAAAACTTTGGAAGCAAGTAATGCTTCAAATGGATAGCTTAAGCCATTGCAGGAACACTTCACAAAAGGTAATGGCACATCACTCCAGGATTTTGATAGTGAATGAAATCCATTTCCAAAGCAAAGTGAATATTAGCAAAGAAGGTATAATGGTCATGTTTTTACTAATTCTCCTTTTGATTGTAATAATCATAATCAAGTAATCTAGAACTTGTGGAATCTATATCCATGTACTTATTGTCATTCACCCAAGAATTGTGTTTACAAGTGTTGGAAGAGACAAACTTTGTACAAGAAACCTATGTCAACTAGGAAGGAAACATGAAATAAAGACTCAACTCCAAAACTGAAGAAAGAGAAGGGTAAACAGGTCTAGATGCCAAAAAATCAATACACTTATTGCAACAGGAGTGGACATCAAAAGGCTAGTTGTTGGAAGCTTAATATGAAGCTTCATCCTAGGAAGGACAAAAGGAATGCACATGTACTCATCAAGAAAGAAGGATTATCAGTGAGGCAAAAGGAACACCATGAAGGAAAGAAACCAACCACTTGGTTTTTCCAGAAGTGGATGTCTCAACTTCATTGTATTTTTCTTCCATTAATGTAATCACACATGTTATAACATCATTTTTGTACAACATCTTGTTTTTTTTTTCTCTTTATGAGTATGTAATCATTCAAAAGCCATTTTTTTAACCTTTTGGGGACCAAAAGATCCTTTAGGGGGGAGATGTGATCCAAATTCGGATCCAAGAGCTTGATGGGGCTCAGAAAGGAATAAAAATAATTGTTCTTAGAATGGCTTCAAACGAATGTGTGTGCATGCCTCGTCGATACGAACCCAATGTAACTTGAGAGGGCTCAAATAGACATTGGATTCTCTTGATATCACGTTCTGTTTGTTTTTCCAAACATGCAAAAAATATGTTGACTATACAATCCGTATAGTGCCACATGGCAGTTGATTCGACAGGTCGTATGACCATGCAACTAACATGGCATCATAGTTGGTAGATTTCGTACAACTGATGTGGAACAACCAGGAAGTGACATGTGTCACCACTGGAAGGGTGACATGTGGCATGCACGTACATGTTCCACGTGGCCCTACCGTACACTGACATGTGGCAGGGTACGATGCTAACAGGTGGTAGGAAGATTGGCATGGAAGACGTGTGGGTGAATTGGCATTTGAAATGTGGCTCGGTAAATCGACGAACAAGGTAGTTCCATGTGGCCAAGACATGGGCTACCACGTGGCACCTAGGGATTGGTCATTGGTTTTTTTTGTAAACATTTGTTGGAGTTCGTGAGGTTTGAACTCTAGACCTCCCACTGGGATATGCCTTCATAGGGTTTGGATAGAGAACCCACCATGTGTGTTCCTGATTATACCAAGGGGTGAGTATTGTATTTATGTTTCATTGTGTTTATTACAGACGGGGGTATGGGCTGGGGCCTAGCCCCAACCCTTGGCACACCCGTAGAACCATCCACAGGACCATTTTATATGTGTTATATGGCAGACGGGTGGTGAATCTAGCCCTATGACATATGTATGCAGTAGAACCATCCACAGGATTTGACTTAGCACTTGGCACAGTGGTAACAAAGGTTCCATCTCGACCCCCGATCCAGTGAGAGCCATGAGACTCGGTCATAAGTGCTTACGCGCGGGGTTGTTAAATGGTTTTAGACACAGTTTTGGGGCCTTCCCGTTGGGTACTCCATATGAATCGATACTTTGGTTTGGTTGTTAGCATGAGGATTGGACCCAGATCACATGAAGTGCGCCATGAATCCAAGAGCTAGCAGGGATAAGGACCAACGCACAACCCTTAGGGGTTGGCACTTAGCCACATCATAGACATGTGACCCTATTAAGGGGGGGAACGCCTATTCTAGGGGGGCTTTATCCCTTTATTTATAAAAAGTGGGTTTTCTACTTTGGTTTATGGATTTTATATTGATTTTAGGCCTGTTATTAGAGGATTTTTCCCATTAGTGGGAGATATTGGGCCCTTATTAAGGCCAGATCTTGGGAGGAAGTTGGGAGACGGTTAAAAACTTTGAGCCTATATAAACTAGTCCTTGGTGAGGCCATAGAGATATTATTGGTGGTTCAGAATAGTTTTATGATGTCGGATTTTTGAGCCAAAGGCCATTGCTATGCAAGGAAACTATTTAGGAGCGCACCTTTGCGGGCCATTTATGGGAGCCTCGTTCATCCGATTTGGGTGTCGTTAGTTTTGATGGGTTCATGAGATCTATTAGAACATGACCAACTCATTGTAAATATCATGATGTACTTGTAAATTTTCAAACAAAAATAATCAAAGCCCACTAAGACAAGACCCGGAGACGTAGGCGAGATTGTCGAACTCCGTTATCACATTTGTGTTATGGTTTGCTATTGTTTATTGCTTCATTTAAATTATTCATATGTGTATATGGCTATCACATCTCTTCTATACTTCTTATTCTTTCTTTAATCTTTTTAATTGGTTAATCAATACATGCATAATAACTCAACCATAGTCATGTAAAAGATCTCTTCATATCATTGGGTTAACACTTAGACACCACCCTCGGTCATAGGTCAGGGTCGTATGTAAAGTGGAAATGAGATAAAGGGCCAACTAGGTTAACACCTGATCACGATATATGGTCACTTGGTGAAATGAAGTGCCTATGGGATAAAAACATAAAACAATCCCCGCACCTTATGTATCTAGTTGTTGGTCACATCAATTTGGTCATATGAAAAACAAAGGGGAGTAACGAATATCCAGATGCCCAAAGATAAAGAGATCCTTTGTTCCTAAGCCCACGGTCCTAGCTTATGGACATGTGAAGGTTATTAATCAGAGAAGTATTGATAATCACTTCAATGAAATTTACTCTGGGAGGATTAAATGATTGCAAGGGTCAGAAGTCCCAAACGAAAAAGTATCGGAGAACCTGGTTCTAGCCTATGGTCACATAAAGGAAAGATAAAATCACCTGGGGCTTAACTTTGTTTCCTATAGGAAACTCAAGAATAACTGAGGATGCAACGAAAGTATGGGATTGAAATAATGAACTCAATCCATTGTTGTGATCAACTCTTAAAAGATTGATCAACATATATATGATGACGAATTAGCACTTTCATGATATTATATGAACAATAATGAAGGAAGCACAAATGGATATTAAGACCATAGTAACGAGCCCATGGCCATTTGAAAATAATGGTTTGAAGGAAGCACATGTTTGCAAAAATTAAAATCCAAAACAAGTAAAATAAATTAGTGATGGGTTAAAATGTTGAAACAATTTGCAAGGGATTTGAAGTCTTTAACAAACTATTAATAATAATAATAAAATAGAAGTTATTATTGTTAATTTAAATTAAGAGGTGCAATGGTTCAAACAAAGGGACACAATGCTTCAAATTTACACCAATTGGAAGACTATATAAACGAGAAAGAATGGTGAGAAGAAAGTGTCTTTGTAGTCCATATCAGAAGATCAAAAGCAGAAGCAAAGTCCAATAAGAGGAATAGATGATACTTATGAAGTTAGGGTGGAAGGGAGGAGAAAGGAAGGATTCATATCATTTACTAGCTAAGTGATTTGGTGCTTCCTAGGGTTGGTTCCCTAAAAACAAGGGAGTTGGTGCCCTAAAAACAAGGGAGTTGATGTTTCCTAAAGTTGGTTCCCTGAAAAAAAGGGAGTTCATGCTTCCTAGGGTTGGTGCCCTGAAGAAGGGGATTTGTGTTTCCTAGAGTTGGTGCTCTAAAAATCATTGGTGTCCTTCACTATTATTTACCTCGTAATTCATGTTAATTATGTTTATATAATTGATTTTACATACAATTCCATTGTTGATCTATTGTGGTAATTAATAAAATATAAAAGAAATTGCTAATTTTTGAAAAAGGGTAATACAGATTCACCCACCCCCCTCTCATTATTCCAACAAAATTATCACTCACTCTCTCTTATTCTCTCCCTCTTCCTCTCTCTTTATCCCCCACTCTGCAAATCCTTTATTATTAGGGAAGTGACTAGAGCACTAGTTTGAAAGTGTAGGAGTTGTGGGGACTCTAGGAAGATGTACGACCATAAGGATCTTAGTTGGTATCGAGTATGGGGGGGGTTTTAGTTGGGTTAGGTATAGAAAATGGCCTAGGGTAGGATGGGTATAGGGAAGAACTAGTGGAGGAAGGTAATTCCTTATATGCATGGAGGGTCAGGAAGAGGGAAAGAGCCAACAAGAGTTGTCTTTTTTTTTATTTTTAATGACATTTTTAGCATGTGCCTCGGTCTTCCCTACCACCTATAATATGTATACAGGATTAATTCCATCCATGACCTAAACCATGGCCTATACCTAGGCCATGACCTATACCTAGGACATGACCTATACCTAGGCCATGATCTAGACCTACACTTATACCATGACTTATACAATGGAAATAACATCTCTCTCTCTCTCTCTCTCTCTCTCTCTCTCTCTCTCTCTCTCTCTCCCCTAATCACTCTACCTCTATCCCCCACTCTCCCTCACAAAAACCATATAGATAAGTTCAATATACATACATACATACATACAT
>JASDQU010418072.1:0-10248 GCA_032191745.1 Picea mariana
CTTCAAGTTGACAGAATTCAGAATCTCTTCTGCATTATCTATATCACTGTAAATCGGAAAACTTCTAATACAATTGGCTCCCAAAAAACTAGAAGCCTTTTCTCAGTCTTGTGAAATTATATTTATACATGATCACTAAACCCTTTTTCTATTGGTGATTAACTAACTTCCGAAGACTAACGGTTACATGAATGAGCAATGTTGAACCGTTTACATTTCTATTTTAACTTCTTTATTATTTCAATGATGAAAACATCCAAAATAGTATTTCATGTCTTCATTGATGAAATTCCTTCTTCGGTTTTAAGACAGCGAATACATTTTCCCAGAAATTGCACCAAAACTCTGGGAGCTTCTGGAATATCTTTCGCCTCAAATAGGAAGAACTTTCTCTGCAGTTCAGGCAAACGGTCTTCAATTATCTTTCTTGTGAACTTAATAGTTTGTAACTTTAAGTTCGACATCACTATCCATTTGTCAATTTGAGTGACATAGATTACCTTTATTTGTGGGATCTCTACCTGAATTTCTTCCAGATCCTCCTTGAATCTTAACTGATGTTTACCAATGTTAATTTCTTCTAAAAACCCTGGATAGTTGTTTCTTCCAATGTTCAATGAAGCTTTCTCTAAAAGGTTGAAAATTCCTTGACATTCGTCATTAACCTCTCTGGTTATTCTTTTTTTTTTCTGCGAGGTTTTCCTCCCATACCTTGAGTATTATATCACCTTTAATCTGCTCTGAAACAGATATCTTTTGAGTCTCTCCGACCTCCTCTTTTGTTGAAAGAGTCATTGCCTTTTGAAAAGTGGTTCTAGCTACTTTTGCTTCCCTCTCCTTTAAGAGGATACTGTCGAAGGATTTGCTTGTCTCCTGAAAGTAAGTCTGAATAATTTCTAGCTTAGAGATCAATCCATGTTGCTCTTTTTCTATTTTTGCATGTATTTCCAAGGACCGGGCTTGGAAATTTTCCATCTCTACCACTTGATTTTGGTTTGAACTCATCTTGTTCTGTAATTGTTTATTCATTTCTTCTTGCTGTAGGACCTGTGCTTGACTGACCTATATCTTCAGGTTTGCTTCATCTAAGCTTGCTTTCAGTTTTTGAATCTCTTGAATGTCATTGAATCTGGCTCATTCTAGACCCTTGTTTATCTCTTGACTGATACTTCTTTCAGTATCCTTTAATTGACTTTGTAGCTGAGCTATCATCTGATCTTTTTGCTGCAACATAGTTCTCAAATTACCCACAGAGTATAAATTTCTCGATGTTAAGGTTCCCATTGTGCCTGCTATTTCCGTAGTGAATTCCCCATCTTCAAGTTTTTGTCCATCTATGATGATCTTGTGCTTTTTTATCATCATGTATCATCTTAGATGCATTTCCTGTTTCAAGATAGCCTTTCTCTTTTTACTGAAAAAATAATCGGATGAAGGAATTTCGTCTCTAGAAATAGGTTCAAGATCACTAACATATAGAGCTCCCTCTTGGGGGTTTCCATAGGTAGACTGCAATGGGGTCAAAGAAGTAATAGGGCTTCCAAGCTTTGTTGATACCGTTGCTCCTATTTTTTCGGGAAAATTCTCAGGGACTTCTGGAGATGTTTCCAACTCCTTTCCTTTCCCTGACTTTCAGTTCTTGATTTGTAGAACTTCTGTTCTTAGTGAAGGAATTTTAGTCTCCTTCAAACTTTCCTTTGTATTTGCTTTTGTATCCTGTAACTCTGTTTCAAAACTTGGGGGAGGCCCTTCCTACTCTGGAGGGGGGGTCGTGGATTCACCCAGCAAAATATTTGGCAAACAACTTTGCCTGGGACTTTGGAAGGACATGAAACCAGTCTGTAAGTCAGGTGATAAGGCTGATACCCTATTCAATACCTCCTCATAGGCTTTAACCTCTTTGAATATATCATCATAAACAAAATTTTCATTTTCATAATCTTTCATATTGCAGTGCATCAAATGGTTGTTCACTACTTGATAAGGGTCATGCTTTTTGTGCTCAATATTTACCAGTTTTATTTCTTCGAGCGCTTCTGTTTCCACCTTGGAATGGCCCAAGTTTAGTAATGAAAATTTCCCGATATACACAAGGAAAATTGTCCAAGATTTCTTTTGATCCGCCTTTAGCTCTATTCCGATGTCGCCTTTCACTATTTGGTGTGCTACCTCTCTCAATAGGAGAAAATTTGGAAGCGCATGAGGGAGGATTGAGCACCCATAAACCCTAATGTAAGAGAAGTTTTCATCAATGAACTAGTCAGCTATTGCTTTGAGGTTTTCTGAGACTGTCTCATAAATGCGAGGGGGTTCATAGCCATAAAACATTTTATGCATTGGAATTACTGTGAAATGACAAATTTCGTAAAACGCATTCTTAGCATTTTCTTTCCATAGCATAGAGTGATACTCATGAATGGGTTCGGGGCAGGTTATGTTCCAACTCCAATTCATCAGGGGAAATGGAGTCACAAAGAAGATTGCATCCATGATGTACGCCAACATGTAAAAGGCCATTGGCTGACCTTTAGATCTTGCAACTCTACAATTTGAAACCTCTTGGGCCAGGTTATCAGACAAAATATTGCTCCAGTTAAAAGTGTATCCTTCTGATGCTTCTTCTAAAAGGGGCACCCATTCTACAGGGAAATGGCATAGATTCTTTTTCCTGAAGAGTCTACACAACATAATGGCTACATAGACCATGTACTCATTCAAATATTATGTGGCATAAATTCCATGGGTATCAGCCCTAAATTTCGATGGACATCTCCACCATTCTTTGATTAAATCGGGATAAGTTCAATTTGCCTCAGTACACTCCTTCCTTTGAAACTCAACTATAAATTCGGCATTATAAATGTACCTAGGATTTGGTGAGAGTTTGTACATTACTTGTATATGGTCTGGCCTGAATGAGCCGACAATGACCACTTGATCGTTTAAAATGCTTCTTGTCAGGATACCAACCTTCTCCAAGGCCTAATTGATCATGTCATTGTATGCCATGAGCTTAGGGCGTGTTGTGATCTTATGAAGCTCCGATTCTGCTATATCCCGAAGGTGATTCTCGGAATCAGCAGAAGAATTTTTTATTTTGTAATCCAGGAGTTCATAGATTTCTCTCCAGGATTTAATTGAGTCGATGGCGTGTGCCATAGTGTCAGATATGATATCTCCTTCTAGGTTACGCATCTCCTCTGTATCTTCACTCTTCTTCAGTGCTTTCTTTGGTGTCGTAGCTTTATGTTAGATGGAAAACCTATCACAGAAAAGAAGTGTATGAGCTTGGTCGAATGCGAATTATCTTTGAAAGACAGAACAAGCATAGGTTTTGGAACATAGACTTTTAATTCACCTTAAACTCTTTTTATGATGAAAACACTGACGCAGCTGACCTGTAATTAATTACATTTAATACAAAAAATATTTCTAAGATACGCATTAGTGTCATAGCATTTATCAGTTATCTGTTTATTAATATGGCCGTATTTTGGCGCTTTTGAATTCAAAATTCAGAAGATTTCATTCAACGGAAACCGAAACACGAAAAAACCTAAGAAGTTTGATTGTCATTAATCATGCTTCCAAAATAGAGTTAATTCAGTCTAAAAACAGATTATGAGTCGAGACTTCGCGTTTCATGATTTCGGGGATCATGTTGACAAGAGGTATGTTATCGTTGAACCCCGGTTCCCAAAATTGCGAAATCACGATAAGATTAGGTTTCAGGCCTTAACTATCGTATTAGTAAATTAATTAATGAGGATTAAAAACTAACTTCCATTCTTTCGGGAAACCGGGGATCGGGATTCCGCAATTAGATATGTATTAAAACATATGTTCTCAATAAACCTCGAATCCCGATTTTTTTTTTTTTTTATAGTTAGTCTTAACTCTAGGTTTTAAGTTTATCGTGATTCTTAAAGAACGCGCATCAAAATTTAAAGACAATTTAATTTTCCACCTTTTTTAAAGGTTAGTCTTAGGGATAAAAAATTTAGAACCAGTTTCAACACCAATAACTATAGAAGGCTTTGAGGAAGAAGATCCACTTGAAGATCCTTCAACCAAACAACTCCCTACTTTGAACTCATATCAAAATGAGAAGGAGGTGCAAAACCCACCTTTTCCAGAAAGACTAAATATCAACAAACCTCCTACTCATATGGAATGTGACTTCTCGTGGGAACTCAAGAATGTGTGCATCCAAATACCTCTCTTCCAAGCTATAAAATATGTCCCAATATACTCAAAAGTTGTTAGGGAGACATTCCTACAAATATAGAGTAGAAAAAGGAAGATTCCTAGATGGTGCATGTGATAGGAAAATTGGCATACTCAATGCTCAAAAGAGTTTCCACAACCAAATATTTAGACTCTGGCACTCCCATATTCGATTTTCAGATCAACAGGACCACCATCCATAATACCTTAATTGACCTGGGGTTGCCATTAACGTCATGACTTGAAAAACCATGATAACCTTAGGTTTGAAGGGCCTTAGAAAACCCCAACAATATTACAGTTGGTAGACCGATCCATTGTAAAATCAAATGGAATCGTAGAAGATGTAGTAATATTAGTGGAATCTTGGGAGTACCCTGCTTATTTTATGTTCCTACAACCTAAGGCTTCTTTGGATGGCTACTCGATAATTATGGGATGGCCATGGCTGGAAACTGTTGTTTCCTATATAGGATGTAGATTTGAGAGCATGACAATTGCTCATGGAAGATCAACAAAAAAAATCTCCTTGTACCCCTTAACCAAGACTAGTATCGACCCAAAAGAACCCATTTGGGTGGATGACATGGAGGATGAGGATAAGAATGAGGAGGTTTCCCAACAAGTACTTTTAGTAGACCAATACCTTGTTGTTAGAGAAAATATGGTAGATGGCGAGATCATTGATTTCATAGCTTCTACCTCATCATCTTCTTGACATAACCTTAATCAGATCATGAGCATATATGCTCAAGAAAATCTCTTCATGGCTAATGCACCACCAATACCACAATAGACACCCATTGCTGAAATCCTTAAGTATCTTACCGAACCTGTAGAGATTAGCCCAGGAAAATTTCTAAACATTAACCAGGGGATTTCTGAGACACAAAAGAAACAACTCATTGAGTTCCTAAGAAAGTACAGCAATTATTTCACCTGTGAATATATAGATATGAAGGGAATCCACCTAGAATTGTGTACACATCATATATACATCAAAGAACAATCCATAACCATTCACGAACCACAATAGAGGATGAACCCAACATTGAAGGATACAATTAAGGAAGAACTACAGAAACTACTCTCCATAAATTTCATCTATCCTTTCTCTGAAAACCACTTGGTCTCTCCCATATCATTATAGTTCCCAAAAATAATGGTAAATGGAGGATCTGCATCGGCTATAGGGATTTAAACAAATCCACACACAAGGAGAATTTTCCCCTACCCTTTATCGACCAAGTGTTGGACACATTGGCCGGAAGAAGTACTTATCTTTCCTCGATGGATTTAGCAACTACAACCAAGTTCAAATTGCACCATGGTGAACATTCAAGAGAAGAACACGTTCACTTTCCCATGGGGAACATTTTTATATAGGGTGTTTCCATTTGGAATTTGCAATTCTCTAGCTACCTTTCAAAGGGTAGTTCCTAGTATATTTTCCGATCTCATTCACGAATGCATAGAAATATATATGGATGATTTCATGACATATGATGACACTAACTCACCGTGGTTTACATATGTTGCTAATTAATTTCCTGCAGGAAAGCTTGCATCACACCTATCACCAAAATAACAACAAAGGGTCATCAGGAAAAGATGCAGGTATTCCTGGATTAAAGGATGCCTTTTCTACACAAGACTGGATTTCATCATCTAGTGCTATGTAAGGGAAGAAGAAATTTATGACATCTTAAAGGCATGTCATGATGGGCCTTGTAGAGGAAACTTCATGGATAAAATAACATGATATAAAGTACTTCACCTTAGATACTACTGGCCAACTTTCTTTCACGATGACAAGGAGTATATAAAAAGGTGTGACAATTTCCAAAGGATGGGATGCCTAGTTTATTCAGACGAAATGCCTCTATAGACACAACAGGTTATAGTAGAGCCTTTTAATAAATGAGCCCTCGATTCCATAGGACCTATTAATCCTCCATCCCGACAAAACTCATATGTCATTGTTTTCACATACTACATTACAAAGTGGATGGAAGCAAAGTCCCTCCTGGTGGAAATAGAACAAGCTATGGAAAAATTTCTCCATAGAGAAATATTTATCATGTACAGGATACCCAAGAAGATTGTTACACATGGGAGAGCTCAATTTACCTCCAAGCATATTATAACCATTACAGATCTCTACTGGATTAAGAACAAGACAACCATGCCATATCATCCACAAGATAATGGGCAGGTGGAAGGGAGGAATAAAAATACTTGAGAACATATTGACAAAGATTGTTCAACTTCATATCAAGGATTGGGTAGATAAACTTCTAGATGCATTATGGGAATACAGGTCCACCTGGAGAAACACCATGTGATGCACTCTGTACGAGCTTGTGTATGGGAAGCGAGCTATTTTTCCCATACAGATTGAAGGGAAAACTTTGATGACTACACTTCAACTAGGCATGGATTTTTCCGAAGCACAACACCACTACCTTCATCAACTTAGTGAACTAGATGAAATTCGCCTAGATACTTTGCATCATATGTATGTCATTCAAAAACAAAGAGCTAATTGGCATGATAATTTCATAAAGAACAAAGATTTCTCAGTTGGAGATTGGGCCTCGCTATTCGACTCAATATTCAAATGATTCAAAGGGAAATTCCACACTTCATGGTTGGGCTCTTATGAGATTGATTGTGTATACAATAATGGGGTAGTAAAACTATGAACCATCGATGAATACAAAACTCTATTAATGGCCAATGGGAACAAACTCTGATTGTACAAAAAACTACTATCCTGAGAGGCCTTTCTGAGAGGTATCAATAATGGCTGGGGAAATAATGACCAGGAGATTTTTCAAATGGGTGGATCCCCACCGCCAAATAAAAAAAATCAAATTCACAATAATGTCCTAATCATGAAAAATATTTTAGGGTGAAATTAAGCATGCAATTTCTGAAAACCATTTAATGAAAGACATTACCACAATTGTTTTTTGTTTTTATTCTTGTATTAAATTCTTGAACAATGGGGCACTTCCAGGATTTCTATGATGGTCATGTCAAGCACCCATTGTTCATGAAATTGCATTGTTTCTTTAATCCTTTTGAGTTGCATGATCTTTCCATTATTTTCTTGAGTTGCAGATGTTCAGAACATAGAAGCATGTTGTTGCAACACCTTATGTTCCTGCTGCTGTAGCACCCCATGACCCTATTGTTGCAACACCTTGTGATGCTGCAACACACAACCAATGAAAAAGAAAAAATACATGTTATTGCAACATCTGGATAGCAATGAGATGAGGATTTTGTTGTTGCAACACCACTTGATGCTGTAACACCTGGCTAGCACTGAGATGAGGATTTTGTTGCTGCAACACCACCATATGTTGCAACACCTATCCATCACTAAAACGAGAGTTCCATTGTTACAACACCCTGTAATGTCACAACTCCTCTGATGCCACAACATATTGCGATACTTAGCCAACACTGAAACGAGAACTTTGTTGCCACAACATCATCTGATGATGAAACCCTTCACGATGTGGAAACACATTTTGATGTGGAAATATACCATCCAAAAGTCGCAACACTACAAAACCAAGTCATTTATGCACTTCCAATTGACATGATCGAACAACTAGCATAACATTTCTTGACATCAGACCGACCAAGAGTAGATGAACAAGTCAAATCAACACATGAGGTAAGCATTAAGGGTATGTTCTCCCCTTGTACACATTTCATACCACTTAATTGAAATAAAGTTTATGTTATTGTTCTTACCCCCTTACCACATGCAACCACTTACTTTCCTTAAATAGTAATCATTTCTCTTTATTACCACCCATTACCCATGCATCTGACCTATCTTCCCACCAATACCATGATAGAAAGGATTGTACGAATTAACCACCTCACCTATGCCATGTCGATCTGAAAACATTATGTTTTAATTTCCTATCACCTTTGTCGACTTATTACTTTCAAAAGGTGGTGAACTTGGATTTTCCATTATTCCTCCCCGACTAGAGTGCTGCAAGACCTCCTCTATGACCAAGTTAGTGAAGCTACCATTATGCAACCAAATTATGCTATGAAATCCATGGGTGGCTCCATTATACATCATGATCCAGACCCAGGCCTGCTAAAATCTAACAATGAGGTATGGAGAGTCTTCCCAGCTACAAGATGGATGATTTACATTGAAATATTGCATGGGTTCAATGAGGAATTTTCTCTACGGTTTTCACTCAGTCTGCTAGAAAACAAGGCTCAGGTCCATAGGATACTAATAATAGTGGATGGAGAACCTATAGACGTGGTAATAGGGATTCCATGGGAGGGAGAATGATGGTTTTCCCAAAAAATTGGCATTACCCACTATAAAATATGAATTCTTAGAAGTAGGGGAAGAATTAGCAAAGAAAGGGAATGGGCTTGACAGGAACTCCCTATCTTCTCTCTGGGAAAAGGTTGCATAACATATCCAAAAGTACTTCACCTGCAAAGGACGCCACAAAATCATCTTTTGGTATCACCCAAAGCTCTTGAACCACCTTTGACACCAAAGGTTAGTCAATGTACCCATCTTTATTTGGAAATTCTTTGAACAAATGGATCACAGTGTTCAGAGGGACAAGTGGCCATGCTATTTCTTCTCTCACCACAAACTTATTAATTTCCTTGTAATGCATGCACTATAATGAGTAGGTCGTGCATGGGGGCACCTCGTGAGTCTTCCACCACCAGTTGAGAAAATTGAAGGAGTAATAAATGCAACACTTGTTGTAACACAAGAGGCTAAAATAACGGGTCGAAGACAACCTTCAAGGGAGGTAGAGAAACACCAAGAAACCTCCTATGGCCTTGATGAGAGAACACCCTCAAAAGGAAAGGTCTGACCCATGAGAAAAATAAAAGCTAAAACATTACATGAGATAAAAATTCCAAAGAAGAAAAGGACATAGTCCTCGTCCACAAAAAAATTCCTTGTTGTAACACAAGAGCCAACAAAAGGAGGGGAGTGGCTAGAAGAGGCACCTGCTATAAATTCTTGTTGTCACACAAGAACCAATAGGATAAGTGGACCGACTAAAGGAAGGGATAGAAGAGGAAGACCCTGCTACAACACAAGAAACAATAGGAGAAGTGGATAAAGAAAATATTCCTACACAGACAAATGAAGACCCTTTTGCAACAAAAGAACCAATAGGTGAAAATAAAAATCTTGTTGCAACATAAGAACCCGTGGGTGAAAAGGAAAATCTTGTTGCAACACAAGAACCAATAGGTGATGGAGAAGAAAGTTGCAACACGAGATCTGGAAAAGGATATGAAGGGAGAACATGTTGCAACATCAAAGGTGAAAAAGGGTCGTACTGTACCCTCCAAGAAAATAATTCTCAAGCAAAACAAGCAACAACGCATTTCAGGTAACATCTTAAGGCCATTGCACTATGCATTTATGCAACAAAACATTAATTTAAGAAGAGTGAATCAAAAACTACAAAAGAAGGTGAAAATATTAAGGGACAAATTAAAAGGGGGCCAAACAAGCCTTTATTGCCTTGCCCAGGTGGTTGATGTCAACCAATAGGTCTGTAATGAACTTGAAGAACGATCTGCTAAACATGCCCTAGAGGTAGAAAATGTTGGAATAATAGTGGTACTGCCTGAAAGAGTGGATGTTGAAACCCAAACTAAGGTGAAATTGACTAAAGAACGAGGAGACCAAACCAAGGAAGTAATTTTTCCTGAGTAGATAGATGAGGAAACTCAAATAGAGTGTTCGACAACACAGGTATTCCAACAGAGGATGAGCACCTTCAGTAACCACTCACATAACCATATCAAAGGTCAACACACCAATGTTTTCATGTGGTAAATCCCCTACGGGGAAACATCCATGACCCCAGCCAATGCGGCCACTTGGAGCAGTTTATTAATGCAAAGAAAAAGATTACAGAGAGATTTTACAAGAGAGTTTCTCACAATCGATCATCGACCAATGAACCTCCATGCTCTTTAAATATA
>JASDQU010418076.1:6575-16823 GCA_032191745.1 Picea mariana
ACCACTTTGGAGGACATATGTAAAGTGCGAGGGAAAAACTCAAGGGAAATCATTAAGGCTGGAAGGCCCAATGATAACCTGAGGATTAAAAATCCTCGATGAAAGGAACTCTCCCAGTGAATCGATGCCAAGGTAAATTACCTAGACATGACTCATGCAGACCTATTACATTATTAACACATGCAGGGGTGCGGAAATTCCAAGTACAAAACTGAGTGTTGGGCCAAACACAGCCCTGTAGAACCAAGAATCTTAAATAATACTGCATTTGACGATACATCTCTTCATGGCACATGAGTTGACCACCAGTGCTAAATGGGCAGTCAACATCTAGCTCCACATGGGGACGTTTTTTCAATCTTCTCACTTCGAGACGGAGAGCATACGAGAATGTAGCACCTACAAAACAGAGTGCTCACTGTAGTGCACACCGAAAATTAACATTAGAATACATTTATACAAAATAAATCAATGAATGCTATACAACATTTACAAAATGAAATAACTAAAGTACAATATTATAATTTACAACAAATGAAATCTATAGTACAGAAAAAAAAAAAATTTAAGTACATATTTACATAAAGAATGAAATAATACAAAATTGAAATACAAGGAGAAAGGTTAGAGATACGTTACAGAGGGTGTCCATTCAGACACCATGTTGCCCCATCATCTGTAAAAAGGTTTGAGCTGTTGCCCATTCCTCGGAATGTTGATGGGCTCACCATCCAAATGGTTGAGATGAAAATAATTTGGCCCTGCGATTTCTCTGATCAAGTATGGCCCTAGCCATAAGCTGTCAAACTTGTCGTGCTTCCCCGGTTTCTCTCTGCCTTTATCCCATAATAAAATAGTATCACCCACAATGAATTCCCTATGTCTAGATGACCTGACAAAATATTTCTTAACTTTAATCTGATTCCTGCAATTCTAATCATAAGCCCCTCGCTTGATTTCATCTAACTCAATGATTTGATTGACCCTGTTCTAAACTGCATCCTGCTCTGTAGAAGTGTCCTCAACTGACCCATAAGTAGGAAGTCTAAGATGCACTGGAAACCTAGCCTCTAATCCATACACTAGCTCAAATGGACTCTTTCTAGTAGTTGCTTTCTTTGTTATTCTGTCGGCCCATAATGCATGCTTAATTTTACTATCCCAAGACTTATTATTTTCACCAACGATTTTCTTTACAATGGTCATTAAGTTTTTATTACTTGATTCTGCTTGACCATTCCCTTGGGGATGATAATACGATGCATGTGATAATATAATACCATATTTGAAACAAAATGATGACATTTTGGCTTAACAAAAGGCCTTGGCATTATTTGTGACTATCTTTGATGGGACCCCAAATCTAGTTATAATTTTGTCTTCAAGGAAATCCACCACCACCTTTTCATTTGTATTCTTTGTAGGGATGACCTCAACCCATTTAGTGAAGTACTATGTGGTTGTAAGAACCCAAGAGAACCCATTACTTGAATTATTATTAAACTTCCCAATGAAGTCCAAACCCCACTATTGAAAAGGTGCTTCAACCACCACTGGTTGCAAAGGGAGTGTTGCTAACTTCTGATTTCTTGTGAAAAGATGACATGGCTCACATTTCCAAGCAAGCTGATGTACATCTGAAAATATGGTGGGCCAGTAATATCCTACTCTGAGGATCTTGTCGGTAGTAGTTTTAGCAGCAAAATTTCCTCTACAAAACCATCCATGGAATTCATTCATTAGTTCCTTTGACGCAATGTCATCCACACATCTAAGGATAATTCCATCAGGATTTCTCCATCCTAAACCATCTCTAGTAAGGACATACTTAGAAGATTTTAACCTCAAAGCCCTTTTCTTGTGTCCTACTAGATGCCTTGGACAAGACAGATTCTTAAGATAGAAAATAATGTTTGTGCACCAATCCACTTGTTCAAGTTTTAATAAGTTAGGATGCCATTCTTCATTACTGATTTGGTTAACGATATCCAAGGCTTGTTCATTACGTTCTGTCAACATTTTTTCCAAGCCTTGACCCTTGATCAATTTAGTTGGTTTAATCTCCAAATCATATTCTTGGATTTTAGCAATCCATCTACCCCTTGAGCCCAATCCTTCCACTTGAGATAACAGATCTTTAACCACGGAATTAGGAACATAACCAATCACCTTGGAATATCCAATGAAGACTCTGAAATGTTTGAGTGATTTGACTAAGGCATATGCTTGTTTCTCAAACATGGGATATTTCAATTCTGAATTCTGCAAGGCCCGACTCATATATGCAATGGGTTGATCATGGCCTTGATCATTCTTCTGAAGAAACACACCAGCAATTGTGTCTTCAGAGGAAAAACAGAAGATCTGAAATTCCCTCTCATAATCTAGACTGATAAGAACCGGAGCTTCACATATGGCAGTCTTTATCTGTTCAAAAGATCATTTACTTTCATCATTCCATTCAAATTTTACATCCTTCTTAAGTAGCTTATAGATAGGTTTCATAATCTCAGCATAGTTTGGAATCAACCTATGGACAAAATTAGTTTGTCCTAAGAAGGATTGAAGAAGCTTCTTTGTCGTTGGCAAAGGCACTTTACCAATGGCTTCCACCCTTTCAGGGTCTATTTTTACTCCTTCCTTAGTTATGATGTGGCCCATCAATTTCCCTTAAGTCACCCCAAAGAAAAACTTAGCAGGATTTAGTGAGATTCCAAACTCACGACATATGTCCAAAACTTGCCTAAGGTGGCAAATATGAGTTTTACCATCCTTAGAAAAAACTGTTAGATCATCTTGATATATTTCAATTAATTTCCCGATCAATCCCCTGAAGGCATAACCCATAGCCCTTTGAAAAGTAGCTCCAGCATTTGATCAACCAAATGGCATCCTAAGATATTCAAAAGTACCCCATGGAGTAGTAAATGTAGTTTTATGCCTATCTTCTTCATTTAATCTGAACTAATTATAACCTGAGAATCTGTCAAGCATGGAAATCATTCCTGATCCTGTAACCCTTTGAAGTAGAGTTTCCATCTTGGGAAGGGGATAGTTGTCTTTTGTGCAAGCAGTGTTTAAGTTCCTGAAGTCAATGCAGATACGAATTTTCCCATTCTTCTTTTTGGCAACAACCAAGTTTGAACACCAAGAAGAATGTCTAGTTTGTTGAATAATACCTGCATCCAGCATTTTCTTTAACTCCTGTTGAACTACAGGAGCTAACTTTGGGTTTAATTGTCTCAACTTCTGTCTAAATGGCTTAGTATATTCCTTAAGAGGAATTACATGCTGAATCACATCCTCCCTATAGACCTTGAGCTCATCATATCCAAAGGCTAAGACATCCCTATATTCCTTTAATAATTTTACAATTTCATTCCTTTCATTTATAGGGGTAGTCTTGCCTACCTTTATTAATCTGGGTTCTTCATGAGTTCCAATATTTACTTCAAGGTAATCACATAATTTTTTCTCTGTTTCTTTCTTCTTCTTGTGACCATCCTGCCTATCAAAATCCCTTTCTGAAGAAACCACTTTTCTAGGTGGTGCCTTTACCTCATCATCATTTCCTGTATAATTATTACCTTCTTCTTTCATACTTATGTCTAAGTCTGAAAACTCATGAATGTGAAGTAAAAACTTAACCATCTATTTGTCATCATCAAACACCTGCCAATGATCCATGTTATTCGAAACGGAGGGCCTGAAAATAACCTCTACTGAAATATTTTCATCAATTAAGTTGTCTGGAAGCTGAAGTGTGGAAGTTGCTACTGCAAGTTCACCGACTTTCACATTCTGTTCTCTAGGAATTGCAATCAAGTCTTTAGCATCTAAATCTTCTATAAGGTTCCAAATTGCATTCCTATACCCTTTTAATCTTTCAGACTTGCAAGCAAACTTATTCTTTAGCTGTTGTATTACCAAGTCTGAATCTCCTTTGATATTTAGACACTTGATTCCTTTATCTTTGAAAATCTCTAAACCAAGGATTAAAGCCTCATACTCAGCCACATTATTAGTTGCATCAAACTCCAATCTAAAAGAAAACTTCAAAATTTCACCACTTGGAGACCGAAGCACAATTCTGGCACCCTTTCCTGCTCTAGAAAAAGCACCATTAAAGTTCATGTACCAAACTTATTCTAATTCACAATCTTTAACTGTTTCTTGTAAAGGCACAATGGAGTTAGACAAGATGGCATAATTACCAAGACCTTCATCAGTCCAGTTTAATTCATTTTGGGGCTTCTTGGGATCCTCAATATGATACTTCCTGTACGCTTCCCTATTCAATTTAAAAGTACCTCCATCTAGAGTAGGGATAGTAGCATAAGATAAGTCCATTTGTAAACTACCACCCAAGTCTGCAACTGTTTATCTATTTAATAACATTCCCCATACATCCAGCACATCAATCACAACAATATCCATTTCAATCATAATGTCCGGAAAAGCTACTAAGTAAACTTGCAAACCTTTAATCAATTCATGCACTTCTATAGTTTGGTTGTCCAAGGCACAAATGTTATGGTAAGGTCTTGATATTCTTAAGTTCAACTGTTCCATCACCTTTTTAGTAATAACATTTGAAGTAGCTCTTGAATCAAGCATGCAATTACGTAAAACTTTATCGTTCACAAGTAAGGAAAGGTAGAAATGTAAGTTCTTCTCATTCTTCCCATCCCAATTCTGCAAAATTACTGGTGCATCCTGGTAGGCCGAGTCTACTTGTTTTTCAAAAAAACTCACAGGTGGCTCATCAATGGCTTTAAGCAACTTCTCCTTTTGTGAATGAATCTTAATGAGCTCTGATAATGGCACAAACATCTTTACACTATTCAACCATCCACCTAAGTCTATATTCAAATCTGCATTAACTGGCACCTTAGACTTAGGAGGAGATACCTTAGGAGGACTGCTTTGACCTTTTTCTTGACTTTTGTTTTCATTCCTATTGTATGTAATGCCTCTAAAACGAGCCATTTCTGCAACTTGATGAGGGGTGGACTTAGGCCCATACTTTTATGTAGCTTTATCAACAATTCCACTCATAAAGTTACCATAGCTCCCATAATCAATAACATCCAAATAACCATTGTTACCACCATAATACTTGTTATTACACATGTTCACTTGTTCATTTCCTTGGTATTCATATTCATTATTACAATCGTCAAGGAAAACAAGGCAGGTAGACTCCTAATGAAACTCACCACAAGGTCTACAATAAGGCATAGGATGATGATCCACTAAGTTGGTGGTTTCAAAAGGATTAGGTGGTCGTTGATCATTCTGAGGAGGTCTTCTCAACCATTTATCATTTGGCTTATTTTGTTGTCTATTATTTCCTTGAGACCTCTCTACAGTGACCAATCTATTCTGCAAAGCATTAATTTGGTTGTCAGGATTAATATCCAACTGCTTAATTAACTCAGTCAATTCTTTAATTCCATCATTAGATGATGTTTGACCCTCATCCCTCTTCTTCTTATATTCAACAATTTTTGAAGAGGAACCTCTATTAAAACCAGGAATGTTGGACTTCCTAGCTTCAAGCCTGTTTTTTTCAATCCTTACTGCCATTTCTTGTGCTTCCGACAAATTCTGAGGATCCTTATCCCTCAAGGCATACCTCATCTCTCCTTCAAAGGATTCAATATAATAAATCAATACTGCAGCAGCAGGAGGTTTGACATCTTGATGAAGATTCTTCACCAAGTTACTAAACTTTTCATTAAACTCTACCACTGTTTCATTTTCCTTTTTATGGTTGGTGGTGAGTGCACCCAACTGAAAACGGTGTTCTTTTTTATCACCCCATCTCCTTCTAAATTCATCAATAAGTGAGTTGAGGGTTTTAAATTTGTTGGCAGGGAAATCTTCAAACCAATCAGCAGCATTCCCCTCCAAAGAATACACAAACAAGGTCATCTTCACATCTTTCTCACTGTGGCCTCTACAATACTTATCAATACACCAAAGAAAACATGTGATGTGGACCTAGACACTAACAACATTATTCCCATGGAAGATAGGCAATTTATCAATGCCTTTCTCGGGAATATCGTGAGGAGCACCTTGGATAGCTGCAAAGTTCAAGGGTCTCAAAAAGGTGGCCATTAGTACGTTAGTGTTATTAGTTGGATTTACAGTTGGTTGATTATTAGTTTGGAACCAGTATTGGATATCGTTGAGTGCTTCCTCCCTAAGACTTTCAAGTAAACTCCTAGCAGCCGAGCGGTTTTCTCTCCTCCTGTAAACCTATTTAGGCTCACGAAAAGAGTAAAACACTCCCCGAAGGTTGCTCCTAGTAGTGTACTTGCAATATTTTTTCAATGGAGTCTCTACTTAGATAGGAATCAAACAAATATAACCAATCTCAAGTTCAAAGAATTTTTAAGGCCTAAAAGATTTTACAATTAGTTCTTAAAAGTTAAGTTAAGTCGTAAAAAACCAAGGATGAATAAATCAACCCCTGAAAACGGCGCCAAACATGTTTCCGTCCTTATACACACTTGCAAACGTGAGCTTGAGTTCGGCTCACTTAGTGTGTCCTTGGAGGCACAATGCCTAGGTTCACAGCCCACGCTGTCACTTTGACTGGAACCTCTTACGTCTAGGCTTACTCCTAGGGAAGCCAAAGGGGGTAGACCTTAGTTACTAGATGAGTTAGAGTTAAATTCTAGGAGTTAATTTTAATTTGTTAAGGTTAGAGGGGATCCTAATCCTCATATGCTAAGGAAACCATGCAATATGCAAGGGTTAGCATGACAAGCAATTCCTTTCCCTAGATCATCTAAGACCAGTGCCTAGAAATTGGGCAAGGGGTCAACTATGTTTCAAGGTGGTTAATTACAAAAGAATTACAAGTTACAATTTTACAGTAAAGAATAACTCAATGAAAGAATATCATATACATTCATTTACAAATAAAAGAATAATAGATTACAATTTATACAAAGCAAAACTAACCAAGTATTTGTTCAATGTGTGCAGGATATAGAAGATTCAAGCATTAATCATATCATCATTTACACAAGATCATCAATGTATTACTTCATCACCAAGATTACCAAGATTAAGCACATTTACTATGAAGAAATGAAGACAACCTACACTCTCATTTATTAAGCCCCCCAAGTATTATTAGATGTGTCCAAGGGTTTAATAGTTAGGCTTTTCTTAAGGATTTTAAGTTGTATTGGCTTTCACCAAAGCCTCGTCCTCCTGTTGCCAAATAACTGTCGGGTGCTCAAGATAGTAAGGCAACAAGGCCCACCCTAGCTTCCACGGTCAGCCCTGACAGTAAGAGTACTTCCCAGAGAGGACACCCACCTGGAGCGCCACGGGACAGTCCCCTGCCACTACCCTCTGTTGTTTTCCTCAAACCCATTTTAGATGGTGGAGATGGTGGTCTAAGTTACCATAAAATAGTCTATTAAGTATATATGATAGTTAGGTAGACTTTTAGATGATTACAAGAGTGTTTTGAGAGTTTTGAAGTGCTTAAAAAGTGCAAAATAATGAGATGACCGAAACTGAAAATGCTCAAAAATGTGTTGCTTAAGCTTTAACCATGAGATATATAAACACATATAAAGTAAATAAGATAGATAGTTGAAAGAGATAAATAGATTTATCACATGCACATCACATTAGTTGATTAGGTACCATATATCCAATGGCAAGAACATCTTGCCTTATGAGATGAAGAAGAAAAATTAAATGTGTTTGCCAAGTTAAACCATCCAAGAAAACTCAAGCCCAAGACATGGCTATTAAGAGATGTTAAACCATGAACACAATAACCACTTATTGATTAAGCATCACAAGAGATATTTAGCATGAAATAAGATATGTGCCTAAAAGGAATTAGGAGCTTAAATGAAGATAAACAAACTATGCAAGATCAAGTAGAAATTGTTAAGTGTGTTGCCCAATGGGCTTAAGAGATGAGATCTGATCTAAAGCATAAACATCAAGAGCACTAAACCATTTAGATCAATCACATAATATGAGAAAATAAGGATGAACACTTATCCTTACCTCTTTGGGGGTTTCTCACCCAACTAGGTAGGTTATTAGTTATTTATCTTGTCTTAGTTATTAGGGTTTTCTTAGATCTTATGATTAGGATAACTTAGCAAGAAATATGAGCAAGAGAGAAAATAAACCAAAACAGCAAACTAAAAGCAAGCTAAATCTACAAGCAAACAAGCACTACCCACGTGGGGTTGAGAAGGTGCCCACACCTTCTAAACCTCACAACCAAGCTAGAAGAAAAACTCAACAAAAATGAAATGCAAGCTAGATCTACCCACGTCTTAGCCTACCCACAAGCTTGAAGAAGAGGGGAGGTCGTACCACTTCCCCTCTTACACCTCAAGCCCAACTAAACAAGCAAACAAAGAAGAAAATGAACTACTTAAGCTAGAAAAAGACTAGAGAGGTAAGAAATAACTACCAAATTCCCCCAAGGGTTTGTTGAGTGTTGTATGTGTCCTTTTGGGGCAGTCAATAGCCTCCTATCAAATCTGATGTACCTGTTAAAACAGCAAGGTCTTCTTCCTGGGATGGCTACATACAACCAAACAAAGTTAAGGAAAACCTTGCCCTTTTGGGACAAAGACTTTCCACAAAGAAAGATATAGATTTGAGATATTATTGACCTATCTAAGACAATGTATGCTAGCTGAAAAGTGAGATGGATGTATAGAAAATATTAGAGCAAAGCAATAATCAAGATGGATGAAGTATGTGAAGCCTCAAGAGACCCTTCCCTTCTAAAAGGTCTTCCCAATGAGACCTTGAAAGTGAACCTGCAATCTTCCTTCAATATCAAGCATATACTAGATAAAATGTTAATGCAATAATCATAAACGACACTTCAATTTAGGTTATGCATCAAGATTTATAGGAGAAAAGGGCATACGCACCATCTAACCTACCTAGATAACACTTTATCCAAGATCTAATATTGCATGAAGCATGAAAGAAAACCAAACAAAGTTACCTCCATATGCATAAGAGAAGCAAGCATATGCATTACCCTTCTTGTTGTCCTCCAAAGCTTCTTGAATATTATTACCAAAAGAAGTAGATCTTGGAGAGGAATACTCCAAAACGTAAGAGATAGAATGAAATGAGAATGAATGAGATGAGAGAGAGAGAGAGAGAGAGTTGTAAATCAAGTAGCATAACAATAGCTCAAGATATGGTAGTTTGGGAGAGAGAAAAGGGATATATTTACACTTGGAGAGGCAAACCTACCCCTCTTGGATCTAAGCCAAGTGTCCACCACCAAGCAAAATAGTAGATCTCTAGGCTAGGGTGCACCTCCTAGGGCTTGCACAATAGATATAGGGTGTAGAAAAATAGAAAAATTATTTAGATAGATCTAATGGCATGTAGAAAGTGTGTGATTTGTGTCATGGAAGGTGAAAAGGTTCAACTAATTTTTTAATAATTATTTGTTGGAGTTTCTACATGAGGGAGGGTGCACCACTCTTGGAGGGTGCACCTCTTGGGATGAGGAGAAGAGATGAGAGGTGAGGATTATGTGTGAGGTGTTGGTATCACACAAAGGATGAGGGAAACACATGGGATCCGTGCCCAAGCAAGGTGAAGAGTCATCTCACAATAAAAAAATGTAACTTTCATTGGAGAGAGGAAAAGGAGGGCATAAATCTCTTGGAGAGCGCTCCCCTTGGTCAAAAACTAGCCCAAATGCAAGCATGGGTAAGGTGGAGTAAGGGGGATCACCTCTGTAACACACCCACTACCATAATTTAAAAATTTTGGGGTTAATCTCCCACAATGAGAAATCTCCTCCAACCCGTATTAGCAAAATACCAATCCCTGACTCTATACCAGGATTCGGGGTTCCTCCTATCGAGGTTTTGACGCCCACGATATCTTGACAACTACAAACACCGATCTCTAATAGTGTTCCTAGCGTACTGGCTTTCTAGGCTAAGTCCTGGTCAATACGACCACAACGTTCACAGGACCACAATCTAAAATCCTGTCGGGGCTTGACACCTTTCAATGTCATGGCGCACAAGTCTCCTGGACCCTCGACGCGTCTTTTCACTAACTAGCCCCCTTGGTTATACCATGGTTCATGTGACCACTGACCATATGACTATGGCCATATAACCTTCCATCGGGGTTTCGGCCTTTGCGAGGACACGAAACACATATACCCGGGACTCGCGATATCCCGATCCCCGATTCTCTCCT
>JASDQU010418094.1:0-10279 GCA_032191745.1 Picea mariana
ATCGGAAAAAGGTTGGTTCATTCTTCTCTTGTGTGCATGTGAAAATCGGGGTTTCAGATTTGGGTAGAAGGTTAAAAGTTAAGTCTTGAGGGTCATGATCTGCGTATAAGTTTAGAGCCCTAGCTTATTAGTCCGTAGGGTAGAATACCCAACAACAATCATCCCCGAGGTAGGCATACCCATACTCGAAATAAACTGGCTCAAAGCATGGTCGTCGATCAATACACTGCAGATCCATGAAAGTAATGAAAAAGGATGTGTCCACAAAAAATACAATGTGGATCCATACCTCCATGACTCAATCAAGTCGTAGCCATGAAAGAATACACATTGGAGCTACGATATGAAAAAAACATAGCCACAAACCAATACAAAGTGGATCTATGTGACAACATACACATCAGTAAGATTGTCAGCATGATGATGATATTGGAATATTATAAGTACTCAAATAGTCTCCATCACAACCTAGGTGTATGAGGAGTTCCCAGGGTCTTCATCTCGATCCTGCAATGGTACAAATATAGCCATGTGAATAAATGTCCTGATGTCGAACATGGTAGAAACCACTTGATTACCGAGCATTGATTCATACCGTTAACAAGTGCGAGGGAAATAACCAATGATGACAATGACTCCCAAGGTACCTTAGTACATTCCAATGAATGTGAACAGATGAGATGAAGTTGAACACTCATGGAATCATTCGATCATAGGTCAATGATGGAAACCCACTCTCAGAAGTGAGGAAACCTACCATAGAGGCATGCAGGTTCGAAGGAAATCATTAGTTTCTAAGTATAATTTTCAGATAATGTGTTGAAGTCGACATAAATAGACTTGTCGAAGGAGGGACATGATGTATCCCCCATCGTCAACATGAAACTGACATAGGAAAGTGATATGAGATGATATATCAAATGAGGACTAATTGACATGAGAACGATATACTGTAGAATGGTTGTTTAAGATGGAACTTACCTTGAACATTGTGTGGCATGATAGGTGACTTGGTAGAATTGACTCGAGCAGATAAGGACTAAAACATAGTGCAACGATCACTAGGTCACTCTTTGAATGAAGGACTAGGGATAACTCATGTGATTGGTATGACTAAGAGACAAGTAGATTACCCAACTGTAAGACAAGACACAAACATGTGCCATGTTCAAGTGTGACAACAAACAACTACCATAATGTTTTCCAAAACTTGACCCACTTGCCTCAAATTCCCCCCCACCATGAACAACGAGTACCTCTTTGTTTTTTAATGATCTTTAGGAGGATAACAGATGCTTGGTATATCTCATCTTCGATGAGTCCCTCATCACATGTTTAATGTGTTGATTTTTCTATATGAGATGATATATGATCAATATATTATTACAATGACGAGTGTTCCATATATAGAGAACATATGGTGACCATCCAAAAAGGATGTGTCCCTTGGATAACAAATAACTACTTATTTATTATATATATTTATACCTTGTGTTATAAATATCATGTCTTATATATATATATGGAAGAATGTCTTCCCGATGTTGTCCAAATATCAACACTCCCTCTCAACGAGAAAGACATTCTTCATCATGCCAACGGTAGCTTGAATTATTCTTCATAGTCTCTGCGATCAAGCAACACACAACTGCTCCAAGTGATCTGGTAGTCTCCATGAAAATCAACTGGTAGCATACAACTACTACAATTCCATACAATAGAACACGACTGTGCTGATCCATAGTAGTACACAACTACTATCCAGTGGTACACAACCACTACCAGTAGCACACAACTACTAAAAAATGACACACAATCACTGCCAGTGGTACACAACCACTATAGTAGCACACAACTACTGTTTAGAGACACACAATATCCTCCATAGTCTCATGACTATGCATGTGTCCCGCAGTTTTCATGCACTCAACAGAGTGTTACGTGACTACAAGGACCATTCTTCCTGATCAGGTCACCATTTGAACCATAGGAATAATGTCAGTCCTTCCAGATGTTGAAAGCCACGCTATGGGCTACAAGGACCATTCTTCTAATTAGGTCACTACATGTGTCATAGAAGAATGTCAGTTCCAAACCTTTTTCTCTAATCAGGTCACCATATGTGCCATAGAGAAAATGTCAGTCTTGTACCAAGCTCCCTAATCTAGTCACCATCCATGCCATAGGGGGCAGACCATTCATCCTGATCAAGTCACCATTTGTGCCACATGAGAATGTCAATCCTGGACCAGTTTCCGCAGAAAATGACAGTCCATGATATATCTACAATTTGTCGAACCTGGATCATTCTCCATAGGGAGAATGTCAGTCCAACATCACACTCACTATCCACAATGAAAAAATATTATCACTCCCTCTCAACCAAAGGACTAATCTACACAAGCCACAACTTGTCCCTGCAGTATACAAACTTCCATTTGGACAAAGTATTCTTTAGAATATCTAATATCTACTCATTGTTGGAGATGTACTAGAGCTCCACTACTCCCTTCTGTACCATGTCACATATGTAGTTGATATCCACAATACTTGAGCTATCTCATCTTACAAGAGGTGACCAATCCCTTGGGGCTGATCAAGCTAAGTCATTTTGGACCATATTTGGCATATAGAGGTTTCCTCATGAAACCAATGTCTAAGACATATTGAGGTTCCCTCATGGAACCAATGTCTCACAAGACATATGAAGGTTTCCTTGTGAAACCAATGTCTTGGTTCCTTCATCTGACCATATGAGGCACATCAAGATGAAGTCCACATTCCTGCCTACTATTCCATACAGGACCCTCTGGGGAGAATGTCTCATGATGATGCCTCAAACATCTCTAGGACACATCGAGGTTCCCTCATGGAACCAATGTCCCCCAAGACATATCGAGGTTTCCTCATGAAACCAATGTCTTGGTTCACTCATATAACCATTTGAGGCATGTCAGGATGAAGTCTGCATTATCCCCTAATATTCCACATATGACTGTTGACACTTGAACCCATTAGGACCAAAATGAAAACCTCACGAGGATACAAATTCTCCTGCATTTTTATAGAGGTGGTACTCCTCTTTAATATTTTCTTGGGACTCTAAACCTTCAGAATATGGGACTTTGCAGAAKTTTKTCGTGGTAATCAAAGAAATRTARAAAYAAGAAGAAAGAAAATGTTTTTRTTTTTTATTTTTTAAAGAAGGTTCCTGAGAAATGACCAGGAACCACACACTTCATACATTTAAAGAGATAGACAAAATTTCCTCACATCCATCATATTTAAACTAAAGATTTCCGATCACATAAAATAAAAAGAAGATGATCCACATACATAAGAGAACTTTAACAGAGTGGACACATGTGCAACTCAAATAAAGATAATGATAGATCAATCTCAAATACTTTATACTTAAAATTCAGAGTTATAAAGCACAGTCAAAACTGATCCCGAAATAGCTCTCTTGAAATTTCTAAAAAAATATATAGTCTGTTACAAAGCCTTTGAAATTTAAAAGGTGTTTGTCCTTAGGATTGGGATTGGGGCTCCCATGGACCATAAAACAAATATAAACAATAAATAATCTTGTAGAAGGAGGATGGTGGGTGATGGTAGAACAACAAGACCTGGAAAGAAGACAAGGAGAAGTTATCAGACTTTGGTTAAACCTTTCTAGTGAAATAAGCGGAGTAAATGGATGAAAGAACTGATAAATAAAGAAAGATGTGATCGCCATAAACTTACTATGATGGTCTCTCATGTCTTCACTTTCTTGCTGCTGTCCTTTTATTGTCTTCATTAACGGTTATAGGAATCGTCTCAACTATTTCTTACCCCTCGTTGGTCAATTTGTCGATTGTTTTTTTTAACCATTCTTCAATATAATTTTTCATTGGTGCCACATTTATCTCATGCCATATTTTGATGTTGAATAACTCACCTTCCAAGTCTCTTAAATCAAGGGAAATACCATGTACTGCTTCTTCAATATCTTGATTTTTCACGGAATAGTCCACTAGCCAATTGTCTATGTCGTCTTCATTATATTCGAGTATAGCATAAAATTTTCAATGAATAACCCTTTAAATATCTCAACTTGTTTGTCAAACTATTGCTTTGTTAGGAACATTGAATTGAGAATTAATTTAGGGTCTTGTACTTCGTTAGTACCTCCTTCTAGGTCTATCTTCGTGAAAAAGTGCAGCCAAAAATTTAAATTGCCTTGCCAATTCCGTAATAAATAATTTATCAGATACATGGTATGGAAGAAAAGAGGGATTTTCCTTGGAACAAAATATCTTGATGACACTGTGATTTTCCATCCGTTCTATCATTCCCTTTTTCTCCAAAATTTATTAGCCTGGTCAGGTATCCTGGGGGTATTTTCACCAAAAAATAGTCCTTTGAAAGACGGAATGAAATCATTATAAACTTCGCAAAAATGTAGAGAAGTCTTGTGTCTCCACAATGCTTGATACTAGAAGGTAACTGGATCAATTTCACAGTTCACCCTCTTACATATAGTCAATTTTGGAAATTGACAGCAATATACTATCACAAATACCAAATAGGAAGCCATGAAGAATTTCTTGTCCCTTTTGTAATGTGACAATTGGGAGGAGATTTCAATGGAAATCAATTTTCCCGAGTCGAAGACAACTTGATCTTTAACTGTAAAATATAAAATATAAAGAATCATGTGAGAAATGGTGGCAGTGCCTTCTTGAACAATCATCCTGGTAAACAACCAAGCGATTTCCCGAAATGGGTTTTTAAAAGAGTCGACCTGAATCCTGGTTATGTCTTCTTGAACAGCTGTAGGATTCTCCAAGAACTCAGGCAAGAGATCCAGGCCATTGTTATGTTTTTTAGAAAATATTTGCAAACCTCTCCTTTGAAGGTAAGTGTTGGCTCAAGGAGCTTCAACATATTACGAAACATTTGCGGTGAAAGGGAGATGGGGGAATGATCTTGGAGTTGTATGATTCACTGGCTCAGTACATAGTTCTCAACGCACCATGCAACAAGTTATTTTCATTCGAATACCTCAGGGACACACCATGCGTGAGCAATTCTGGATGTCCAAATTACTTCTTTCTGTGAAGGAGGAGATGAATAATACGAATATGCTATGGACCATTGAAAGTTCTGGTCTTCACGACCAAAAATATTCAAAGTATCACCACATAACTGTTTTCTGGCTACTACTGCCATAGGTTGATGAGAGTGTTCTTTCAACTAGATAATAACTTGAAATGAATCCTTTCGAGGAGATAACAATAATATAACCTTTAGCAAATCATGCTTTAATGCAATTTAATGAAAAATCTCCTCGATCCCTTCACTTATTAATGACGATATTTAAGAGCCTGCATGATCAATTATTAGCATTAAACCATACTAAATGCATATTGGGAAAAGCACGAAGATGGCAGGGACAAACAAGAGAAATTTGAATTTGGGGCCTTTTGGTGAACCCGGGAACCCGCGGTTGCAAACAATAAAAAATAGGAGAAGTGTTGCACAACGGTCGATCGGACTTGGATACAGGAGAAATGGAATACTTAGCGGATTGGTACCCATGACAAGTCTGACGGTCATAATGTAGATCATGGGCCTTTGGGTGAAAAAGGGATATCGTGAAACTTGGAAGATGAAAGCTTGAACCTGTGAGCCCACTGTCGCAAAAATGGTTAAATATATTATAACACGGCGGTCGGTCAGACTCATGATATAGGAACATGGATGGAGGTGATGACCTGCGATTCCGCCAACCCGCGAACTCGCCAATTTTTGAAATGCGACTAAGTATAGTAACTAGAAAGGAAAAAGAGAAGGTAGAAAATAAAAGGGGAATGAGGGTAGGTATAGAAGAGGGAAAAAGAAATGGAAAAAAGAAGTTGGTAAAATAGAGAGGGAAGGGAAATTTCTGAAGCAAGAATTGATCTCAACAACTTGCTCCAATTATGGGATAACCCCCTGTGGGTTGTCAATAATCTAGAATCTTTATGTCCGGACGCTTCCATCCATTGGGATATGGATTCAAAGGTAAGAATATACAAACTAACTAAATGAAAAATAAAATTTATGTATAGGGAAATGAGAAAGTTTTAGGTCAAGAAACCTTTCAAATGTTTCCCATTGATAGGCAACAATAATCTTTTACCCTTCATGTCTTTGAGCATATAGGAATTAAAACCGAGGATATTTTCGATAATGTATGGTCCAATATGGAGTGCTTCGAACTTTGTATGCATCGATGGTTTCTCCTTGGCTTTGTTCCAGAGTAACACCAGTTCCCCCTTTTGAAAATTCTTTACAGTTGCATTCTGGTCAAAATATCTTTTGATACTTTGTTGTCTTTGAGAAGCTCTATTTAGGGCTTTACTTCGTTCTTCCTCCAATTTTAACAACAGGTTGATCCTCCTTTGGATAGGTGAACTGTATTTTTCATCTTCTTTATTAACCACAAAAGTCAAAACATTGAGTTCGAAGCTAATTGGAATTTTTTCTTCTTTCCCATAAACCAATGTATATGGAGACATCCCAGTGTTGTCTTTTGGAGTCGTTATGCTTTCCCACAACACATCAGTCAACTTTAAATGCCAATTCCAGTGGTTCTTGTCAATGGTTTTTTTCAATATCTGAATGAGTGTCTTATTTATGGATTTTGCAAGACCATTTCCCTATGGATAATAGGTTGATGATTTCCCCATAATAATTCCATATTCTCCACAGAATTATGTAAATTTTGAGCCAACGAAAATCGAACCATTATCAATGATAAATTTGTCTGGGACGCCGAATCTTGACAAAATATTATCTTTGAGGAACTTAATTAACTCTTCATAATCAACCTTTTTTAATGACACTGCTTCTATCCACTTCGTAAAATAATCTGTAGCAGTGGGAATATACACATGCCCCTTGCTTGAATTTGGATTTATTGGCCCAACAACATCAAGTCTCCATTGGAAGAATGGTTGTTCTACAGTTATAGGTTGTAACGACATCAAAGATCTCTTTATTTTCCCTGAAAATTGTTGGCAAGATACACACTTCCTTATTGTGGTATACGAGTCTCTAAAAATTGATGGCCAATAAAATCCAA
The DNA here is from genome assembly GCA_032191745.1 of Picea mariana. NCBI lineage: Eukaryota > Viridiplantae > Streptophyta > Pinopsida > Pinales > Pinaceae > Picea > Picea mariana. The sequence continues at coordinate 7,115 of JASDQU010418094.1, forward strand.
CACTTATTATCTTATGGGCGGTGGCCGTAGGTGAAAAATGTACACCACATATTCCTTCATGGAATTCCCTCATTAGTTCTTGGGATTTTTTTTCATCAACACATCTTAGTAATATACCATCATAGTTCCTTCTAAACAATATATCAAAAATCAACACATATTGATTCGACTTCATCTTCAATGTTCTTCGTTCTTTATGGTTCATGGTGACATGAAACTTCCCGGACCTCAAGTAGAATACAATGTCTCCATACCATTCTGAATCGGCCAATGGTTCTCCTACTGAAATTGAAATCATTCCATCCAAAGAATCACTATTTGCRATGAGTTTACATAAACCTTRTCCTTTGATAGCCTTTAGAGGTTTAATTTCAATATCATATTCTTGGATCTTCGCCAGCCAGTTATCCCATTTTCCTTCTCTCAATTGTTGATTCAAAAGCATCTTCACCAATGAGGATGGAACATAAGCAATGATATGAGAATTTAGTATGTATGTCCGAAAGTGCACCACCGCTTTCAAAAGAGACAGGGCTTGCTTTTCCAGTTCTGAATACCTCAATTCATAATCATGAAGGGGTTTTCTCATAAAATTGATTGGGAGTTCTTCACCTTTGGTATTTCTTTGAGTAAGAACAGATGCAACAACTATTTCTGTAGCGAGCGAATAGATGATGAAGTCCCTTTGAAAATTTGGGCTAATGACGATTGGAGCTGTGGTGATTTCATTTTTGATATCATTTGAAGGCTTCTTGTGTGTCTGCTGTCCATTCAAACCTTTGGTCCTTTTTCAATAATAAATTGACCGGCTTCATAATACTTGCATAGTCAGGAGCAAATCTTCGCACAAATTTTATCTTACCAAAAAACAATTGAACTCCTTTCTTAGATAATGGAGGGTTGAGTTCATTTATAGCTTTAAGTCTTTCTGGATCTATATAAATCCCTTCCTTGCACACAATATGCCCCAATAGTTTTCCTTGAGTTACAACGAATAAAAATTTCTTTGGATTTAGACAAACACTGTATAATATGCATTTATCAAAAACCTTTCTCAAGTGATGAATGCGATCACCTCTTGTTTTTGAATGCACCGTCAAGTCATATTGATAATCTGCCATTAAGTTTCCTATCAATCCATTAAAAGCATGATCCATGGCCCTCTGAAATGTGGCTCCTGCATTATTTAAACCAAAGGGAATCCTAGCATATGCATATGTCTCCCAAGGTGTTATGAATGCTGTATTTGCTCTGTCTTCCTCAACAACAAAGACTTGATTATATCCAGAAAAACCATCTAAAATGGACATGCAAGCTGATCTCGTGACTTTCTGGAGAAGAAACTCCATGTTAGGTAAAGGATAATTATCCTTTATAATTGCTTTGTTAAGATCCCTAAAATATACACACATCTGAATCTCTCCGGTCTTCTTTCTTACTATCACAAGGTTTGAAAGACAATCAGAATATTTGATGGGATATATTATTCTAGCTTTCTTTAATTTATCCAATTCAACCTTTACCAAAGGTTTTAATTTGGGGTTCATCATCCTTATTTTTTTCTTGACAGACTTTGCTTCTTCTCTCAAAGGAATAATATATTGGAATATTGTTCTATCATAAGCTTTCAAATATTCATAATTCCATGCGAACACATCAAGATATTTTTTAAAAAATGAAACATATTGATCAACTTCCTCAATGGTGAAATCAACTCCCAAATTGACATATTTTGGAGAACTATCAATTCCAATATTGATCTTTCTTGTTTCTTGAACCTTTCAGAGTGAAATTTCTTCCAGGAGATTCTTATCATGATCATCTTTCGTAAAAAGGGATTCCGATTGAATACAATCCTTTGGGACATCAAATATGTGATTGTCTTCATCATCATCATTCAATAAGAATTTTTCCAACTGTTCTTAAATCTCAAATACTTGTAAACACTCCAAGTTATCAGGTACAGAAGGTCGGAATACCCTTTCTACTTGAAAATATGTTTTTCTTTGAATATCATCAGGGTTTGATAATGATGCCGCCAAAGCCAATGAATCTTCCTTCTGATTCTTGTCCCTTGGAATGAAGGAGATGTTGAAAGAGCTAAAAGATTCCATCAATTCATTAACTCTTTTGAAGTATAATTTGAGTCTTTGCTTCTTGATTTTGTACCTCTGGGTGACTTGATTAATTACCAACTCGGAGTCGCCGGTCAAAATTAGATGTTCTATCTTCATTTCTTGTGTAATAATCATTTCCTATATCAAAGATTCATATTCTGCCTCATTATTAGTAGATGCAAATTCAAGTCTGATAGCATGTGGATGCATAATCTTCCCTGGACTTACAAGGACAATTCCAACTCCACTCCCGGAGTTTGAGCATGCTCCATCGAATGACATCCTCCAGTAACCTTCAAACAAATGCTCTTGATTCTTCGTATCTTGAATTTGCTCCAAGCTTTCAATGTGTTCCATGTATAGGATACCATAATTTCCAATCCCATCATCTATATAGTCTTCCATTAATTCATTATCCTTCTTTTTGAAAGAGAAGTGTTCCCTGGGTTCAAGGGGAACCTTAATCATTGCTCCTTCTTTGCCTAGGAGCATCATGCAACTTCCATCGTTCATTATATATCCCCTGATCATGGATGACCAATCTCTTCCCAAATCAACTCCATATGTTGGAGGAAGGTCTACCACAATAATATTGAAAACTGTAATAATATGAGGAGACGTTGTGATCCAAGCATAAAAGTCCTTGATTTCTCCATAAGTTGGCACTTGTCTAGAATCAATTGCATATATACTTTCACCAGTTTCATAATATTTGGTATAGTTCACGCCCAATGCCTTCATGACCGCCAGTGGCATAATATTATTGGTTGCGCTGGTGTCAACTAAAAAATTATGAAGTGCAACATCATGATTTTCAATTGAAATATAAAAGGGAGGAATCTTACCTCTCAACTTGGTGGTTGATTTGTTCTGGATTTGTTTCATACTTGTAACAACAACTTCTTCTTTTTTAGATGGATCATCCAACAATCTCAAAATGTTTTCCTTTTTTTGGTGAATCTTCACCACTTCTGTAAAAGGAAGAGTTATCCTTAGTCTACTTAAGTCGTCTACAACATTGTATGTCATCTGCGTGGAATTTGACATC
>JASDQU010418103.1:0-10248 GCA_032191745.1 Picea mariana
GGGATGTTAGGATATTTAGACACTTAGAAGATAGTGAATATCTAGTTGGTCTAATATGTCGTTGGGTAAAAGTGTGTTTCTTAGTGTGTTTCTTTAGTATGCATTAGTATGCATTTATAGTTAGGAAATACGACAGTCATGATATGTTCCTGACATAGAGTGATCTGGGAGTTCACACTCTCCTCAATCTTAATGGCCATTGATCTATGGCTTAACACCTAATTGGTCCATGATTTGTATTTAAAGAGCATGGAGGTTCATTTGTTGATGATCGATTGTGAGAAACTCTATTGTAAAATCTCTCTATAATATTTTTCTTTTCCATTAATAAGCTGCTCCAAATGGTCACGTTGGCTGGGGCCGTGGATGTTTTCTTGTAGGGATTTTACCACATGAAAAAATTGATGTGTTGATCTTTGATTTGGTTAAGTGAGTGATTACTGAAGGTGTTCGTCCTCTGTTGGAATACCTGTGTTGTCGAACAACCATCTTGGAAAAGCGATCAACAACCATAAAGACATAGTCATTTCGCCTCTTAGTGGATAGAAGGCCGGACATGTAGTCCATTGGGACGGATTCCCATGGATTGTGAGGAGTAGGCAGGGGGGTCTATAGGCTCTGTTTCTTAATGGCCGGTTTGGAAATAACACAGGCAATGTAGGACCCTATATACTTGTTGACATCCTGTCGAATTTTTGGCTAGTAGAAATGTTTCTGCAACATTCCCATTTTATTTTTGACGATGAAGTGTCCTACCACCTAAATGTAGTGGGATTCGAAAGTAAGCTTCACTCTCTCAATGGAACGCAGAGATGGCCCATTCAACACAATATCTCATCATGAAGATGGAAATTAGAGACAACTGAGTTTGTGCCCAACATTTAGTATGTGGTGACAAAGTCAGGGTTTGTCTCATAGAGGGTAGACCATCTGGATGTCTTGTGGCCGCAAGAGTCTATCACAATGGTGAGTGTCGCGACTTGAGGTCAACTGAGGAAATCAACGAATTGGTTGGTACTGCAAGTGTTATACTTGATTTTGAGGTGGAACTGTTGGAGGTATGTGGACCACTTCTGATGGCTGTCATTTTTCAATTTTCCTTATGTCTACATGAACAACAATGGCTTATGATCTGTGTGGATGACTATCTCCTTCCCGAGAATGTAATGTCTTCACTAGCGGTAGGCTTGCACATTGGAGTACATTTATTTTTCTTAAGTATGGTAATTATGGAGAACATCTGATAGTGTCTCACTATGATAGGACATGGGGTGGTCATGCTCAGTGACAATTGCACCGACTATATAGTCCAAAGCATTTGTCTTGATCTGAAAGGGCTGTTGTAGGTTCGATAATGATAGTATTGGGTTTGAGCATAAGTCCTTCCTTAAATCATCAAACGCTTGTTTTTGGGACAGAACCCACACAAATTTTGTCTTAGCACCACCACTGCTTACTTAGTTGATGGCCCATGGAATATGGGAGAATCCCAACATGAACCTATGATAGAAATTTGCAAGGCCTAAGAAGCTTCGAAGCTCAGTGAGTGTGGTTTGGGATGGCCTCTCATGGATGACCTAGATCTTGGCTGGATCCACATGCACACCATGTTCATCCATGATGTATCTTAGGTATTAGACCATGTCCATTCCTAAGGATCATTTTTCCAAGTTGACATATAGCTTGTGTTGTCGCAAGGTTTGCATAACCTGTTGAATATGCTGCAAGTGTTTTGCCCAAGTCTTGTTGTAGATGAGGATGTCATCTAGATACACCACTAAAAAATTATTGATGAAAGGTTGTAGGATATTGTCAATCATCCTCATTAAAGTTGTTAGAGCATTTGTCAAACCAAAGGGCATGACCAACCATGCAAAAGTACCTTTTTTTTACTTGAAGGCGATATTCCATACATATGTTTGTTCCATGGGCACCTGGTGGTAACCATACTTTAGATCAATATTACTGAAGTATTTTTCCCCCTTGAGTTGATTAAGGGGATTATCGATTCTGGGAATCAGGTACCAGTTTCTTACTGTGATTTTATTTAGGGCTCGGTAATCAATGCAGATTCGCCGGATCCCTTCTTTCTTTTGCGCCAGCACGATTGGGCTCCCACAAGGTGATGAGTTATGATGGATGTGACCCTTGTGGAGGAGTTCTTGGATCTGGCTCTTGATCTCCTCATTCTCTAACAAAGAGTGGTGGTAGACTGGTCCATTGGGTAGTGGTGAGCCAGGGGTTTGATTGATGGGATGCTTCACCTGATAGTGCAGAGGTACCCTAGTAGGGGATGAGAAGATATCTTTGTATTTTTCAATGACCTTGTCCACCTACTTTTGTTGTGTAGAGAGGTCATTCATGGAGGCCCTCAATGTGGTTGCAATCTCTTATTGACTTTGAGAGAGAATCCCGAAGAAGACAAACTTCTCAGTATGAGAGATGACATTCATGAAATAGGTGGGACTACCTCCGGTATCATGTATAATTTCCAATTCAAAGTAATAATAACATTGTGATGCCTAGACTCATATACAACATGAAGTTTCCATAAATAAGGTTGGCCCAAAAGAACATTACAAACTTTGAGAGGAGAAAAATAACAAAATACCTCATCTTTGAAGGGCTTGATGTCATACGACAGGACACATTGTTGGCTGATGCAGAGATCGCTTCCTTGGTGGAGCCATCCAATGGTGTAGAGATGCAGGTGCGAGATTATTGGTAGGGCTAGCCTCTTTATGACCTCTTCTGATATGAGGTTCTTCTGGCTACCATTATCAATGATAAAGTGTAGTGGGGTTCCTTTTACCCACATTTTTTAATGAATTAGGTGCTTGCATCATTCTAGATCACTTGGTTCACCGGGATGGACCTTGGTTATAGGAATGGTGGCATTGGGTTCTGCATCAATGATATGTCTCCCCCTTTATAGTTCTAACTAAGAGTCAAAACCCACATCTGATCCAGAGGCTCACCTCAACCACCAACGATTGCTTGGAGCAATAATTAGCAATGTTATGCAAGGGGTTCTTATGGAAGTTGCACCACTTCCCGGTATATTTATTTGTCTTTCCGATGTCCTTCTTTGCTTGCATCTTAGAATGGTTGTCCTAAAGTCACCCGTCTTTTCTCTATCCTTTGTTCTGTGGGTTGGGGCTTCCCTTTACGTGCTTGTGATGTTAGGGGTTTCTAGGCCCAAATTGACTCATCTTTTGTTTAAGATTTTCCTCAATTTTGACAGCATCTTTATAGGCCATGCCAAAGGACGAGATGTCCAAAATATCCATTTTGGCCTGAATACATATATCCAGACCACCATGATACTTGAGCACCAAATGTCGCTCAAAATATTTGATACACATATTGGTGCGCAAGGTATGGAAGATATTTTTGAACTCTGGCATTACTTGGTCTCTTTCCTACTGCAAATTGGTCCATTTTGTATACAGGTCATCATAAATTTTGACGAGGTAGTATTGTTCCATGATAGCATCTCTGAAGGACTCCTAGGTGACTATGATTGTAAATAATGAGGGTTCCTCTATTTCATTTTTCTCACAGAAAGTCTCCCACCAATATTTTACATGGGGAATGACTTTGAGGAGCACACACGTAATATTTTCTCTGTTCAAAAAGTTATGGATAGAAAAATACCCTTCTAGCAGTTTCAACCATTTGTCTACAACATCTACATCTATCTGAACTTCAAATATGGGAATATCAAAGTTGATGTCTACCTTGAAGGGGATGACGCCTCCATTCAAGGAAGATATGTCACCTGTTGGTAGCCACTGAAGGAGTTGCGCAAACTATCCATCATTTTGTTCCTCTATTGTGTGAGGGATTCCTCGAACAACATTTTGAAAGGATATCCTCTCCTGACGTCTTTCTTTTGTCTTGCCATGAGAGGTTGCTTGGGTGTGCAAGAGTTTTTTTCCTCAAGAGAAACAAGCTCGAGACCCAATGCTTTGTACCGTGACCTCATCGGCAACATACATTAAGAATGACAAGGAGAAGACCGTTCAGATACCACTGATCCAGATTTTATGAGCAGAGAGAAAATGAATATAGATTATTATTATTCTTAACACAGAGACAAAAGAATAACATAGATACAGTAAAATTGGTTTCTATTCAATAATAAAATGTGGTGAAATTGTAAAATGCAATGGAAAACAAGCTTGCTAGAATGGTGGTGGCATATCTTTGAGAAGATATGTGATAGTTGCGCTCATTCGCAAGAACATCGTTACAATAAGGCTCTCCAAGCCTTTTCACAATAAACAAGAATGCCAAAATACTAGACATCCAAAAACCTAACCCTAGGAGACGAAGCTCCAGAAGTCATGTGGGCCCCGTTGGGGTAAGCTAGTACATCAACTTCCTCGGGTCATAACTTTTGCATACGATCTCAGTTTTAAGTGCATGATATCTTGTTGGAAAAAGGTCTATCTAAGGACTACACATGTTGTTGTCAGACTATAAATTTGTCAATAGTCTGACTGTGGAGAGCCCTAAAAACATTGTTTAGCGCCTCAAAACGACCCCGAAAGTCACGGACCAGAAAACTAGTAAAAATTGTCAAACTCGAAAACTACCAAAATGAGCTAGTTGGAATAGGTGGGAGGTTACCAACATCCATCTCAATCCAGAAGTTAAAAGAAAACCAATATCTTATAATTTTTAATTTAGAGAATAAAAAAAAAAACCAACACTTAAAGACCAATATTAATGACCTCCAATACTAAACTGGGTGTTTAAACTAACCTAAAACACCTTTAGATTAGGTAATTTGTAGACTTTGTAATACAGAAGAAGTTGATAATGAACAACAATTTCATTAAGATACTGTACCCTTACTAATCTAAGAGATAATTTTAGCATAACTTAATATTATCCTAGGCTCCTTACTCCTCTTCATATAAACCAATATGTAATTTCATTACCACCATATTCAAATTTATATCTAAATATACACATGTCATTAACAAAAACATTTACTGTGATTCCATTTAATTGTCCAACGCACATTTTCTATTTGCTGGCACTGTTTATGATATATGTTATTTATTAGATTTTATTATATAATAGAAAAAATATTTAAAAACTATGACTTCTCATTGAATGGAAATAATTTCATTGAAATATACATTTAAACAAACGTTGATAATATTTCCATTCAGAAAAAAATGTGGAATTTGAGTTATAGGTAAAGCAAACCTTAAGCAACACACATAAATCTTTGATCTCAGTTGCTACAAATGATTAGGAACTCTGAAAAGTAAATATATAATTATAAAGTTTTTATTAAAATGATTTTTTTTTTTTAATTTGATAATATAATTTTGCATATATTATTATTGTTTGTTGTTTAATATCTATTTTTTTTAATGTAAAAATGAATTCAATTTATCCTCTAATTTGAAGTAAATATCCTCCTAAAATATCATTAAAAAAATAATTTCCTAAAAAGTTTTTAATACATTAATATGGATAATTTAAAGAAATTAGTACAAAGTCATACAAATAAATTAGTGCAAAGTCCTACAACTGTCCCGGTGCTTAACATTTAAGAGAGTTTTTTTTTATGACCATAAGTTACAAGAAATCCCCGGTGCTTAACGTTTAAGAGAGGGGCATCTGTAAACGTGTCCAAATAAAGATTCAAATGGACAGACCATGCGGAGGTATATTCCACACACGTGAAAGCCTATGTCGTATCCGGCTTTATCGGAACGGAATCAGTAAAAAAACCGTTCATACACAACGAGCGTGGCAGCATAAATTTGATCACAGTGATAATGATTTCATCCTGTACATGCCACTTGCCAAAACGATGGTCTCCTTATCTTCGTGTCTTTCCTAAACTTTCACGCCTGCTTCCTTCTATCTTCTTTTCCTTTGTTAATATTGCATAAGGTGGTTGGTACAATAAGTATTGGTTGATATTTATTTGTGTTAATGAGGGGTGTCATAGATTTGTTTGAGAAGAATGTTTAAAGGAATGTTGGAGAGTGGTTTCATCTCGGTGAATCCTCATAAGCTATGATCCTATTCACCACGGATCATATCATTTTCTATTAGAGATGAAGTTCAAATGTAATTGTTAAAACTTATATGGTGAGAAAGTGACTATAGGGGAATTGTCACTCGGAATTTACTACTTTGAAGTTATTTTTATAAACCCATTAATATCAATTACATCTTTTCTTTTTGGTAAACTCACCAAGTCCCTTGGTATAATTTCTTATCAAGGCATTCAGTCTTGCTTCCATGGCTTCATTCCACTCTTTATTTTTGGATGTTTCTGCATAATTTTGTGGTCCGTCCATCTTCATTACTTATGCCATAAGTGAAAAATTTACAACACAACTTTGGGATCTATTAAATCTTCTTTTAAAATTTATATCCAACATATTGGTTTATGAATGACTCCTTTCAAGCCACTTATGCTTCTTCTTGACTTCATCTGTCTTTGCTGACTTAGAATTTGATTCATCACCAATATGCACTGCATATTTTCTTAATTCAATTTGTACATGTTCTGGCTGATAAATTCCTTGCTTACCAAACACAACATCTATGCTTATTATCATATTCTTTGATTGAGGATCAACAAACCTGTAACTTCTTGTTTCAATACTATATCCAATAAAAGTGCACTTCACACTTTTATCATCCAATTTTCTCTTCTTTTCCTTAGGAACATGTGCATATGCAGTGCAACCAAAAAAATTTATATGTGGAACACTTGGTTTGTATCTTGGCCATGTTTCTTCTAAGGTCGAATTCAATATTTCTCTCGTAGGACATCTATTGAAAGTGTAAACTGCAGTGTGCACTGCTTCAGCCCAAAACTCATTTTCAAGAGACTTAGTTTTTTTAATGCTTTGATGCATTTCAACTATGCTCCCATTTTTTCCTTTCCTCGACTTCATTTTGTTGAGGAGAGTAGGAATTTGTAAACTCTCACTTTATCCCATTCTTCTTGCAATAATTCAAAAAAGCATTTGACTTGTATTCTCCCCCATTATATGTTCGTAGGGTGAGAATTTTCAAACCACTTTTCTTTTTAGCTAATGCCTTAAATTCAAGAAAATGAGAAAACACTTCATACTTCTACAAAAAATACACCCAAGTTTCTTCACTCAGAATAGACACCCATCTTCATGATTTTAACCATAATTTCTTTTTGATGATGAAAAGGGTTTTCATAAAAGGCCTCTGTAATTTTAGCAGCCATAAATACTTCATCTTCATAAACCTTTCCCAAATTTTGAATGAAATTTTCAAAATGATCACAACAATTTTGAACCAACAACAAAGATGAATAGGATCCTTTATAATTTTAAAAAACTATTGTATGAAAATACTTTAAATAATATAGACTGAAATCTTGTAATTTTTCATACCATGATCTTGCCTTTCCTTTGAAGGTGGCCATGAACATTTTCATTAAAGAATCTTCATTCCATTCAAATTTTAGTTTACGCGAATGCATATGAAGCTTAATCAAATGCAAAGCAACATCATCACCCTCTTCATCTTTGAGTTTTGGAAAATATCTTTGTCAATCTATATAAGGGATACGAATTGGAAAAATAGGTACATGGGCACGATTCATAGGAGAATACCTTACAGATTGAGAATCCATCTTTAGATAGTGGAGTTGCTAATAAACCCTTTAAGTTTCAATTTCTTTGGATAGTGGAGTCGCCATGAAAACTCTTAAGTCTAGATTCTTCTAAAAATGAAGTCGTCGAGGTAAAAAATACAACCAATTTATATGTTTGATTCTCTATCTACCCTCAAGAATCATGTATGAATATTTTTTCGTTCTTTCCCAGGGAATATTTCACCTTCACTCCCTGACAGCGGCGCCAAAATGTTATCACTCTGTAATTTTCCTTGGATATGAAAGGAAAACATAGAGGTAACTTTTTCAAACTACTTTGGGATGAAAAATGGTTTTTCCAACCAGAGAAAGATCTCTCACTAAAGTTATAGAATAGTGGCCAGATTTGTAAGTAAAGACACAAAGTTTATGATGTGGTTGATGGAGCAGAGGAGAGGACCATTGGGTATGGAGTCATGAAGCTAAATATCAATTGCAGGGACCAATAATTGATTACTAAATAGTCAGAACAAAGGAAAGATATATACACTTTTTTTAGACCTTTAACTTGTTGTAGTAAGGTGGTTGAATTAAGAAAACAATCTATCAAGGAAGAGAATATAATAGTGGGTGACTTATGTAATGATTTTAGAGGAAAAATATGAAAGTACATGAATGTGGTGAAACTAGAGAATTATAAATGAATTTTAATTCATAAATATCCATTCAAATACTGAAGAAAATACACAAGTGAGTAACTAAGAAAGATAACACATTTACATGAAACAAATACATTCTAAGGAAAATATATCACATGAATCTTTGTTCAAAATAGTTATGTAATTCTCTATTGATCCATCTTTAACAATTCTTAAATATTACAGGTACAACAATCTTTGTTTCTCACATACCCCTCCAACCCCATTTTAAAATCCTCTTTTTCATAATATATAGGATTACATTCTACTCTAACTCAATAAGGTTGAAATATTTAGGGTTTCACATTCAAGGAGTTACAAACTAACTCCTATTTTTTAGGGTTTAGTTTTTAATTAATTAAACTTGGCTAAAACATGTATAAATAGGTTGTAAAGATCCCTTTGAATGCCCCAAAACATGACACATGTGTAAATACTGAGAGAGGCTTTTGTAGATGAACTCGCTTTTATGAAAATCATCTTTTCGTTTGTTGATATCAATCACCATCTACTCAAAATCTGATATTGAATTTGACTGTAAAAACATTTAGCTACAGGAAATTTCACAGCGAATATGTTAATTTCTTCTTTTCTCCCAAATGAAAAATTGGGTTGGATGATTATTTGTTAGAAAACTAATGACTCTATGATGCCTCTCCACGCAAAATTTCGGAAAAAACCCAGTTGCTCATTTTAAATATATGATGGAAATAACATTTTGAAGCAACTAATTTGTTGCAAAACTGTTGTACAAGAAATTTCATAGCCAATTGTATTTCATTGCGAAATCTATGCCTTTAACCTTTCTCAACCTCTTCATAATGCAAAATTACTCTACTATATTCAATACTTTGACAATTAAACATTTGAAATATAGAGAAGCACAAAAAACCACCAAACATTATCCTTAAAGTGTCTAATAACAAGTGGTATAACATATATGGGAAGCTTCTCTTAACCTTGAGTCAAAGGTTAAAGCAACATCTGAACCTCCATTGAAATTCATGCTTTCCACGTGAAGACTTTGATCATGAGTGTGCACTAATAACAAATTTGACTGCTAACATCCTTAAGTTGACAAGGAGTCACATCAAACTCCTTCCACCAGGCCTTGTCTCTATTTGATCGTTGTTTAACCTTCAAAATTTTGCAGTTATTTCCTTGAATACCTAGGTGCAGCCTCAGACACTTTGCTTGACACCTGCAAGCTTTGTTTGACCTTTATTAGTTTGAAAACCCAAATAAAAACATGAGCTACAAAAATACCATAATGTTACAAAAGTTCTTGTTCAAAAATGTGATTATGTTGCACAATGAGCGAATACGCTCATAAATTGGTATGAAAATTATAGGGTGCCAACAAGCTCGATGTTATTTTGTCTACTATAAGTAGTAATCACTGAAGCTTAAAAAGGGATGGGATATATATTGTGAGGCATGGCGAAATTATTGGAACTTAAAATAAGATATGTATATTAAAAATATTGACACTGCTAGATGTTATATCCATATAATTTTAAAGATAAAACTTGGAGTGACAATGAAATCATTAATAAGAGGAAGTGATCCAAAATTTATGGGCATAACAAAAATGAATACAGATGATTATTATTCTTAACACGGAGACACAAAAATATAAGATATACAATAACAAAGACATAATAAAATTGGTTTCTATTCAATAAGAAAACATCCTAAAACTATAAAATGCAGCGAAAAACAAGCTTGCTATAATGGTGGTGACTTATCTCTGAGGAGTGATGTGACAGTTGCGCTCATTCACAAGAAGATGGTTACAATGAGGCTATCCAATCATTTTTATAATAAACAAGAATTCCAAAACCATAGACATCCAAAAAACTAACCCTAGGAGATAAAGGGCCAAAAGAAACCATAGACATCCAAAAAACTAACCCTACGAGATAAAGGGCC
>JASDQU010418104.1:0-10248 GCA_032191745.1 Picea mariana
TATCAACCACTTGTTGATCTATGGGAATATACTAGAGCTTCACTACTCCTTTCTAAATCATGTCTCGTATGAAGTGATATCTAATCTCTATGTGATTGGACTTTTCATGAAACACCAAATTCTCAGAGAGTTTGATACAACTCCAATTATCACAGTAAATGAATGTGGAGTCCAACTCTTGATCAAACAATCCTGCAAGTAACTTGCAAAGACAAATGGCCTCACAACTAATAGTATTGATTCCCACATATTCTTCCTCTCCTGAGCCAAGTTCCATGGAAGTTTTCTGCTTGTTGAACCAGGATATCATCATTGATCCCAAGACAAAGAAGTACCCTGAGGTGCTCTTCCTATCTATTGCATTTCCTTCCCAATCTGAGTCTAAATACCCTTACAACTTCACTTAACCATCTCCAAGATATCTCATACCATACTCCATTGTTCCCTTCAAGTATTTGAGAACATGTTTTCTTGCTACCAGTGCTAATCCATAATCGGTGGGCCTATGGCCTGTCCATTTCATCAACACAGATCCCTTGCATAATTAGTTTTAGTTCTCTTGAATCACCAAGCCAGTTGGTGATTGCTTGTTTGCAAACACAATTCCCTTCTCAATGCTTACCTTCAATTCTGGCTTCAAAGATTCTTTTTGTTCGTATTCAGTCAACCCCTCAAGATCTGAGGCAATCACTTCTTCCCAAGTTTAATCCTAGATTTATGGAAAAGGAAATTATTTCAATTCAAATTTAACTTAGGATTGCTCATACACATCTAGATCACCACTAAGCGCACATAGATAAGATCCCGCCAATTTAGAAATAACGTAAGAAAATGATAGAGCTAAAAATTGTTTGTATAAGCTAAATCAACTACTGTGTATACTGCTCTTCCCAATGAATGTTATAGGCAACAAACACTCTAACCATCAAATCATGGTATCTCTCAAGTAGAATCTAACGAGGAATAAACTAGTAAATTCCATGAAGGATATTCAATGTTTAAATTTCCAAATGGATACACTACCATAGGATGTTTTCCACTCTCATGAAATACCTCGGTGCTTACAGAAAAATAGTAATGGTAACAACTGCTAAGATTAAACTTCCAAAAGGGCATCTTGTCTCATCCCAAATTCAACGAAAATGGCAGGAAAGTTACACTCCTCAAGTATCTTGTTTAGTTCAACATCTTTGTTCACACTCTTAATCAAGATAGCCCTAGAACACACACTAAGCGATCTCCAACCCCAATCAAAGGCTCAAAATAGAAATTGAATGTGCCTCTATTTTCTAGGGCTTATAATCTATAATCATCCTCACATTTTGGGTATATCAAGGCTTCTTACATGTTAAACCCCGGTGCCCCATATGACCATGGATCAATTACCTATTGAGGATAACCTTTTGGAAAGATCAAATCAATGGTCACGATGGAGAGATAGAGACCATTATTTTCAAAATCTACAAGAGTCACTGTGGATCAAGAAGCTCCTCGATTGTATGCAAGGAACAATGGGTCACCTCCTTAAAATGACCAAAATTAAGACACTTGTAAATACCAAAAGACCATGTTCTCATCAATAAATACACCACTAAAAATTTTGCAAAATGTAAATTGCACCAAACTAGAAATTTTGTCATTTACATATTAGTTGATAACTTACCGAGGAACATATAATTTGTAAGATTTTCAAAGGAGTGGATGTTCTAAAAAACTAACAACGATAAACATGTTTTCCACGATGGCTTCATAATATGAACATAAACACATCAAATAAGATTCAAAACATGGGAAACCAAAATAGGGAAACAAGATTCAATGGTATTTATTATGCTCGAGAAACTCATTACAAAAGGTGAGCTATGCATGCCCAAGATTCTCATGCATTGTTACTTACTAAAAAAATGCAGATACCCATGGCTCAGAGACATCTTTTTTCATCATGGATAGGCTCCTTGACTCCTTCGTCCATTGATCTTCAAGCAGGCTATACTCTTTGAGCTCCCACCTCTAAAAAATTCCCAAGTTCTCCATCAAATCCCATTCCATATCCTATTGACATCCTCACTTCATCCTTCGTTGTTTTAATGGGTTTCCTTTGGAAGAAAAACCATCACAATGGTTCACTTCCACTTACAACTTTTCCAAAAAGAAAAAATACAATTAAGAAAAGAAGGATACACTTATTACAAATTTTACAAAGGTTTGTCAAAGATCCAATCTAGATCAAGTGCTCATGCCTTGGCTCCACCATGAACTGACTAAAGTTATTCACTGCAAAACATATATCTGGTCTAGTGTTGACCAAATACATCAAGAAACTTGTCATCTTCCTATAAAATGTGGGATCCACCAACTTTAAATTCAAATTTATCACCTTCCTTGAATTAGTGATCATAGGTGTGACCATAGGTTTGCAATCCTCCATCTAAAACCTCTTTAGGATCTCAACTACGTACTTACCCTACCCAATTAAAATCTCCTCTAGTCTTTTCCAAACCTATAAACACAATAAGTAATACATAATGTCGATGCCCTTCATCTCGAAATTAGTTTCCATGTCTAGTTTTCACCCTGCGATGAGCTTATCTACATTTGTAAGAAACAGGTCATCTACATACAACACACAAATGAGCAAATTAGTCCCAACAAATATATAATATAAGTTAGGATTTGCTTCATTTTTGGCGAATCCCATAATCTGGTGAATCCCATACTCTACAAATATTCATCTATCTTAGAATACCATTCTCTCAAAGCCTACTTGAGTCCACAAAAGGATTTCTTAAGCTTGCAAACATGGGACTCCTTCCCATTTACCTCAAAGCCCTAACAATGCTCTATGTACAATTGTTCCTCAATGATCCCATTAAGGAAAGTTGTTTTCACATCCATATGATGTATACTCCATCCCATAAATGAAACTGAGGGAATAACTAATTGAATGGAGGTACCTGGAAACTGGAGAAAATTTCTCCTCATAGTCCACTTCCTCTTTCTGGGAGAACCCTTTGACCACAAACCTCACCTTGAAATTCTTAATGCTCTCATCTACTACATGATTGATCTTGTAGAGCCACTTGTAACTCACTACTAACTTCCACTTTGGTCTTGGAACTATGTTCCAAACATCATTCTTTATGATGGTGGTGTACTCCTCCATCATGGAATCCCACCATATATGTTGGTCTGTCGCCTCTTGAAAGCTAGAAGGATCATAACCTATGATGTTTCTCATCAATGATATGTAGTCTTGAAACTTCTTCAGAGTTCTACTCAACATACTCCTCGACATCCCTCAATTTCTAAGTGAACAATTGAGGTCTCCTTACATAAGTGGAAGGGCTATTGTCTCCCCCTCTTCACTTGAAGGTTTTTGTACTTCTATGGAAGTCATTGTGGCCCTAGATAAACCTTCAAAGATTCCTACTCCTCATCCTTTGTCACTAGAATAGGCTCATGGGAGTTATTGGATGCAAAGTCTTCCCTAAAATTTACGTCCCTTGTCACTAATATCTTCCTTTGCTCTAAAATATAGACCTTGTAGGCCTTTGAAGCTTCACTATAACCTATAGACAAAACCTTATTGCTAGAGGGTTCTAACTTAGTCCTCTTTTCTACCAATACATGGATATAAACTAGATATCCAAAGATGTGGAAATGACTCACCTCTGGCTTCACACTAGTGAATGCATCCTTTGGTGTCTTGTCCTCGAAGATCTTGTGAGGACATCGATTCTGGATGTAGACTATTGTGTTGCATGTCTTTTCCCAAAGAAACATCGATAATTCCTAGTCTTGAAACATGTCTTTAGAAGTCCCTATAATGGATTGATTATTCTGCTCTACAACCCCATTTTGTTATGGGTTGTATGGAACATTCAAATCCCTCTTAATTACTACCTCCTTGCAAAAAACCTTGAAATTCTTAGAGGTATATGCACCCCCATGGTCTAATCTCAAGACTTTGATCTTCTTCCTTGTCTAGTTTTCAACTAGAGATTTGAACTCTTGAAACTTGCTAAAGACCTCATCCTTGGTCTTTAGGAAGTAGATCCAAATTTTTCCAAAGAAGTTATCAATGAAGGAAACAAAGTACATGCTTCCTAAAATTGATGCTACTAGCATTGGTCCAAAAACATATGAATGCACTAGGTTAAAAATCTCCTTGGACCCATGCTCACTGCTTGGAAAAGTAGCCTTGGCATGCTAGCCATGCATGCACCCTCTACATACTCCATGCTGCTCAATATGGAACTCTGGAAGACCTGTGACTATATCCCTCAAAATAGAGAACTCCTTATGATGCAAGTGCCTCATCCTCTTATGCCACAACTCACACAAGCTGTCACTGTTATGAACTTGGGCTCGAACAAGTTCATCCTACAACTTGTAAATATTTCCTTCTCTAACACCTCTTACTTGTGTTGTATCTAAGCTAGATTCCTTCAGTCTGATGAGGAATTGTTGGTTCTTGAACTCAACTGCAAATCCCTTATCCTCCATAACCAAAATTGAAAATGAATTATTTATGAGACCTAGAACAAACAAAACATTGTCAAAATATAAAGAGTTACATGAATCAAGCTGGAAAGGAATGGTACCAACTCCTGCTATTGGGTACTTGGCATCATCACCAAGCTCAACATGTACTCATAAGTCATACTTATTTAGACTAGAAAATAATTGTTGGGCTAATGTCATATGACAATATGCCCCACTATACACATACCATGCATTCCTTAAAACCATGTTAGTAGAAAGGTGTAACATCCCTAGTTTTAGTGCCCACAAATTGTAATGTAATTGTATAAATGTGAATTAGAATGGTGACCCTATATGATTGGGGAAAAGAGCCCATATTGATCAATATGGTCGCTAGGGGCCGAATTGCATATTATGAACATAGAAATAATAAAATAATAATCACTAGTTGTGATACGAGACAGATGAAAACGCTGGGGGCTATGATTCCACAAGAGAGAGGGGTCTAAGGGGGGAATATTCATGGGTATAAATCCAACCCACATTTCCTTAATTATTATCATTGTGTAACCTTCTATTTTTTGTTGAGTGGTCCCAAATCAAATCATTGATTTCATGTAAGAGGGTAGTGTGAGTCACATTCCATCATTATTGGGGAGCATGGGGATGAAGTACAATCAACATTGGCCAGAGTGAGTGGTCAATTGGCTTGAGGAAAATGATTTTTTTATGAAAAAATGAGGTAGTTTTTACATGTAGATTTTAGGCAGCAAGAGAGGAAACAAGTGCTGGGAGGAGCACCATCCATACTATGCTTGAAGGAAACCATTGTTTGGAAGTGTTTTGTGTTGGAAATGGGGCATGTGTGCCTGTAAAAAAGAGATGTAAGCCTTTAGTGTGTTTCCTATTGAGGAAATGACACAAGAGCCTTGTGAAGGATATTGTGAGAATTGTTGAAGTGACTAAGGGTTACCGAAGTCCCTAGCTGAGAGATTTTCTGGCCAAACGAGTGTACTGGAAGCTCTAATAAATAAATGGTATGACCTGAGGGACTATGAATAGTGAATGGGGTACATTCCTTGGGTTGTGCGGGTTGTGGGGAAGAGAGAATTGGTGGATTGGAAATGTTGTAGGAGTAGAACCTAGGATTTAGATTCTTGAGTGTAGAGAGTGGGTATCCAGAGGGCCATATATCGTTGTGGACTCATAGCCTCAACTCGGGGGTGGCCAATTTTTTATAGAAAATGAGCAACAATGCCTATGGGTGGGAGGTTCATCCTTCGTATGCAACCAATTGGTTACATTTCATAAACAAATAAGTGTTTTGTTGTTTCATTATGAGTATTCCGGTGTGTAAATGAATATTTGAATGTTGTGTGTTTACTGGATGCATTCACATTTTTCTATATGTTATTAGATGCATGGGTAAATCAACATGTTATTTTATGCAATTTTTATGGGTTTATTGCCCCTTGGTTTCTTTTATATGTATGGAGAAATTTTTAAAATTTGTATTTAGTAGGCTAAGTCGTTTTTGCAGTGACGAGACTTATCTTGGGTGTTTCATACGTTATAGAATTGTATCATAGCTTTTGGTTCAACACCAAACTTGTATGGGCCATGGATCAACATGAAGTTGGTAATTCATCATCTCAACGTTTGAGTTGAGTTGAATTTGGGGAAAACAATAAACTTTGACTGAAACCCCCAAATTTCTAAGAAAATTCAAGTCAGAATCGCATTCAGAATGGTTGTTATGGAGGGATCATTTTGACTTCCAAGAGACCGAATTTGGATTAGATAGGTGAGTCAGGCACTTTCATGATGGTCGTGAGCTAGAAATATGGAAAATTATATAGGCTAAGAAAGGACTTATGTGTGCTACATATTGGCACTGTGTGGTATGGAAATGGTGGTGCTCGCGTAATATTGGTGCGTAGTGTGCGCACATTGAATATTGGCATTTTGCGGTGCATAATTGGTGGTGTGCATGCAATATTGGTGTGTAGAGCGTTCACATTGAATATGGGTGTTGCACAGTGCATAATTGGTGGTGCACACATGATATTGGTGTGTAGTGTGTGCACATTGAATATTAGTGTTGCATGATGCAGAGTTGGTGGTGCACACGTGACACTGGTGAATAGTGCATGTGCATTGAATATCGGGGTTGTCCGATGACAAATTAGTTGTGTGCACTGAAAATTGGTGTGTGGTATAGAAATTTGTGTGCACTGAATATTGATGCACAGTATACAATTTGTGTGCATTGGATATTGGTGCATGGTATGAAAGGTTGCGCACACTAGATATCAATGCGTAGTACAAAAAGTTTCACACATTGGATATTGGTGCATGGTATAGAAAGTTGCACTTACTGGATATTAGTGTGCAGTATAAAAGTTGCATGCACTAGATATTGGTGTGAAATATTAAAAGTTGTGCGCATTGGATATTGGTGCATGGTACAAAAGTTGTGTGCACCAGATATTCATTCTCGGTACAAAAGTTGTACGCTTTGGATATTGGCGCACAATATAACAATTTGTGTGCACTAAATATTGGAACGTGACTTAAAATTTGTACGCACTGAATATTGGTGCGTAGCATAAAATTTGTGCATGCTGAATAATGGTGTGCAATGTAAAAGTTGTGCGCAATGAATATTAGTGCATGGTGTAAAAGTTGTGCGCACTGAATATTGGTGCATGGTATAAAAAGTTGTGTGCACTGGATATTGGTGTGCGACATAAAAATTTGTACGCATTGAATATTGGTGCGCAATATAACAATTTGTGCGCATTGAATATTGGTGTGCAGTATAAAAATTTGTGTGCATTCAATATTGGTGTGCGATATAGAAGTTGTGCGCATTGAATATTGGTGCGCGGGGGGGGGTCCGCTAAATATTGGTGTTGCGCATTGTGGATCTAGTGCATGCTGAATATTGGAGCATAACATACAATTGATGTGCACATGGGCTTTAAAAAGGAAGAAGAGAAGAAGGATATCACATAGGAAAAATTGTCCTATAGTATAAGAAAAAGGAGCCAAAAATGTATTTTGGAAATAAATGGAGCATATTAAGTTAGATTGGGATGAAACTTCTAGGTTTTTTCCACAATAAGGAGGGCTACAAAAGTGCCAAATAGGGTCACTGGCCAATTATGCTCTTATTTTCCAAAAAATGCAAGTTACATGTTTTTGAAGATCAAGGTCAAGCTCAGTGGTAAGAGCACAATTATTGTTGAAACTTGTACACAATGTTAGAAAAATAAACATGAAAATATTGTGTGAAGGGATTGACCAAATTCCAAGGATTTTGGAGTGGGGATGCCAAATAAGGCCAAAATCCAATATTTTAGGCCACTTTTTGGAGATTTTTTGGATTTTCAGAGGAGGAAAAGGGCCCCTAGATGGAAAATATAGAAAAAAAAAAGTATTCAACATTTTGTACAATCACCAAGATAGACAACTTTGTTTTAGTGATTTTTTTCTATAAGTGCACAGTTTGGGAGATAGCTAGTTTGGCTAAAAATTCCGAGTTTGAAAAAATGAGTGAAAAATGACAAAGTTGTCATTTCCAGATTGTTGCAGATTTTGATTGGAGCATCAAACTGAAAATATAAGAGTTTTTTATGAATTCCTTGTCATCATTATTATCTATGTCTCATACAAAATTTTCCTTGGTTCCTAACATATTTACCTCTGTAGGTGGCCAAAGTTGGTGTTTGAGATTATTTTGCACTTGGGAGAAGGTGAATTAGTAATATTCAATTGGCTATCACTTTTCACTCAATGCTCATAATGGAACAAGAAAGTAGTCATGGGAAATATAATGAAAAGGATAATCCAAATATCCACTCATAATTTAGCTTTGAGCCGAAGGATTCTCAAGGAATCAGAAGAAAGGTGACTAGTGGACTTGAGGGACACCATTGAGCAAAATGGAAATTTTAGGAAGCCATAACTTTTGGATCATAATTCACATTGAAGCATGAGTATGGTCATTGAAAAGGTGATCCAGAGGAAAAATGATAGAAGTTTTACATTCTCTACGGGACCATTGGTTTCTCCATCAAGTTGCAGGAAAAAGTGGAATTGGATTCCATGAACCATGTAACTACTCAAAGTGAACATTATTCAAAATAATTTCAAATTTAGACAAACTTTCCCATATGATAGAGGTGAGTACCAGAGGTGATGGATGGGTAAGGAAGAGTATTTATGCCCATGATAGTTCTTATGCAATGGTGTAGAGGCACCTTTGGAAGTGCAGCCCCTTGGCAATAAAAGAGCCTGAGATTAATAACAGGGCATTGTTAATCAATAGAGAAGCTCTCAAGCATAAAGTGTCATCTAAAGGGATTTCTAGCAAGAGGATAAGATTCCATAAATGAAAATTGTGTGGGTCAATTCTAGAGTAATCCTAAGGTCCATTAGACAAGGAAGCATGCAAAGCTTTTACTTTTGGTTGAGGCAACAAAGAGCTGGAGAGGGAAGTGCAAGACTAGAAAGCAAGTATTGAAAGATTGACAAAAGACTTTGGAAGAGGAGAGAAATATAAGTATTCAGATGATATAAAGTCTAAACAGATTACCAAGGAGAATCAATACAAATTCTCACTTGAACATGAATTTAGTAGGTGAAGAATGCCATTGCATGCACAGGGAGTTAAGGAGGACTCCATAGACTTGAAGGTAGAGATGTGGTGCAGGTGGAAAATTTTGTTGCAAAAGAAAAGAAAAGTAAAGAAAAAAAAGGGGAGGGGGCTCTCGTGAGGTGAGYTGTGACTCATGGAGTGGATGAGTCATTTGTATGTGCAAGAATAAGAATACAAGAAGAAGAAATAATTAAGTTATGGCTTAGCTACTTGCATCTAAAAGTACCCAAAGAAGAAATCCACTTATGTTATTATAGTTCACAACGGAAGCTTGGTATAGGTGAAAAGAAGGATGGAATTATGAAGTTTCAATTTCATTTCTAAGTATTAATGGAAACATATAGCATTCCATTGGAAGAGGTTTAGTCTTGAGCAAATGAACAAGGCTTCACAAGAAATTTTCTATACTGCTAAAGGGTTAAGTAGGTTAGAAAATATTGCAGTGTTAGAAGGTGGAATGATAGAAATCACACCATTCCAATGTGCGGGAAGTATTCTAGCAGGGTAAAGTTGGGGCATGTTGTCCTGAGTGGGAGCAGTTGCCAATAAGAGATACTATATGGTAATGCTTAATAGTCAAGTTGGAATTGTATGGAAGATTCTTAGCAAGAAGAATCAGTGGTGTGCAGATGACCAGAATGGTAGTGTAGAGCAACAAGGGTCTATAGGAATTTAAGGACAGTAGTCTACAACAACAAAAATAAATAAATATAGCTGAAATAATTATGCATTGGAGTGCATAATGGAGGTGATGCATAATGCATATAAGAATGATAGAATACATGTGCATGAAGTAGGCATGATGAGATTAAATGCTTAATGCATATTGATGTGAATTTGTGCATGTGAACATGCCTGGACATGCTTGTAGACTGAGAGTAGTATGTTATTATATTTATCTATGCAAAAATGATGTTTTGATATTTGAATAGGACTATGGATGAAATGTGTATCTAGGGAAATGTACATAGCATGAAAGAAGATGATACTGATAATGTTGTTGCACATAAACAACCATTTGTATGAAGAAAAATGAGGATGGTAAGATGATGATAAAGAGGTCAATAAAAGGGAGCCTGCAAGCTGCCACAACAATATCA
>JASDQU010418105.1:0-10480 GCA_032191745.1 Picea mariana
ATTTAACAATTACATTGCATCAGATAGAAATCATTCACACAGAAAATGGAAATCATTTCAGTTCCGATTTAACAAATACATTGCATCAAATATAAAATCATTCAGATAGAGAAGGAGTAGAGCAACATATCTGAACCAGATCGCGAGAAGGAAAAGGGAACAACCGCGTTTCTCCCAACTCTAGAACAGGGCAGCCAAATCACTTGCCCAGTTCACCCCCTAGCCTAACCATGAGTCCATGAGGGCTAACTCGGAACTCGTCCTTAGCAATGTCTTTCAATATTTCGTAGACTCCTCTCACCTCACACTCAATCATTAGTGTTCATAACAGCAAGAAAACAATAGTCTCTTTCTCCTCGGATACTTGGCAGCGTCCTGCCTCCTCTCATATGCTATTTATCATTTGCCCAGGTCTTTTCCCTCCCTTGGGAATTTCTGCAGATTTCTAAATCTCTAATTTTTAGGGGATGCCAATGGCCAAATCATTGATTTTCCACTTGTAATAATCATCCTAGAGGCAGTTCCAACATGTTCCCCACTCATGGATTCATGGTCAACTAAATTTAGCATGGTTGTTCCATTTGTCCTCCTGCAATCAACATAAAATATTATGTTTCCATACAAGTGTCATAGTCAAATAGTTAGTTGGGTCAAATTAGGTCTCTGCCCAACAGTCAAAATAATTAATTACAATTACCAAATTCGAAATTTGGAATTGCCATAAATGGAAGAAAAAAATTCAAATTCGAATTTACTAAAAATGGAATAAATTTCTAGCAATTTTAAATTTCAAAAATATTTTATTTTTTGGGATGTCACAAACTATTTATCATGATGTTTAAATTTTCCAAACATAACTTTAAAAGAAAGAAAAATCGATCTGTTGTACGTCATTTTGTTTTTTTAACGACGGGGCTGTTACAAAATACATCAATAAGTAGATTCAAAGAGTATCAAATTATTTATTACAAACACATTTGTTAATAAGTAAATTATTTATGAGAGAAAGAGGAAAGCCCCGCAAGGGCTCCACTTAGTATACCTTTGTTTCTCATCAGAAGAGACAGTAGTGGTTCAAACGAGCATTGTCTATGGCCCGAACTTAGCTCATTCATAGAGAAAGGAAACCTAGGACACCTCCCATGGAATATGTTGAGGAGGTCTTTCCGGAAGAGCCAATTCAGGCTCCCCCGGAACACCTCTTTACTATACCTGATAATTGGCAGCCTCCAAGCTGCCTCCTGGGGGAGACCACCATGGATTCCATTGTTATAACCCTAAATTGCACCACACATGCTTACCTGGCATCAGGCCAACTCATATCCCTTCTTTTCCAAAACTCTGTTGAACAACTCTTTGAAAATCCTCTTGTGTCAAGGCCCACGCGCCCTAACCCATTACTGCACGCGTGTGCAAACTGGCTGACTCACTACAACCCGCGTGTATCTAACAAATCATGAAAAAAGGAAAGTTTCTGATGAAACAAAAAGCTATGGTTCAGTTAACTAAAACTCCCAGCCATGCATGGCCAAGGGTTCATCCAAAACCCTAGCTCCTTCTAGCCTATAAAAGAAGGGGTAGGGGTACCATTTGGAAGAGGAAAAAATATAGCGAAGAAACTCTGCCCATTTATGTAATCCATTGTCCCAACCCTTTAGCCTTTCCTCATTCCAAAGGAGATTTAACGCAAAGCAGTTGAAGGACGAAAGAAGAGGAGCCCAGGATCAGGTTCAAGGAGCAGTGGCCAGTCTCAGCTTTGATTGTAAGTTGATTCATTTTTAGTAATAAAAAGAATACTTTTCCCATCCCAATGTATGAATTGTCTATGGTTTGGCTAATTTATGCTTGATTTCTAACCCTTGAGTAGAGAAGTAGTGTGCATGCCTAGTTGTTGTTTGTCTTGAGTGCAGGTCATCTGTGGAAGGAGCAGCGCAAGCAAGTAATCGAAGAGAAATGGAGGATCTACATCGAACGCCAGTAATAAGGTTAGTGGTTCTTGTCCATGAATTTACTATGAAAGAGGGGTTTAAGTCTTGGGTGGTAGGTAAAAAAGTAATTTTTTTTCGGTCAAAATCTACATGCAAGTCTGACCCTAGTTTGCTAGTTCGTAGGGTATTTTTCCCAACAACAGAATTGGCGACCATTCCGGGGAGAATACTCTTTAGGGTTTCTAGATTTATTTGAGTTTTTTGGGTAGTTTAAATATTAGGTTGTCTGTTTTTCTTTGCCTGTCTTTTTCTGAAAGGTCTGAGCTAGCAGGGAGCCTGGTTTTCTATACCAGTTTTCCCTGACTTTTGCTTGACGGTAGTTATCGGGACACACAGAGGTACACGCGTCCTACAGAAGGCCTGCACGCGTGTACCTGCACCCTATCCTCTTATAGCCTGCATGTGAACTCTAGCTGTAGGGATAACAATAGCGTGTAGGAATTCAGAGAACCTTAGAGGCAGTCCTCCTCTTCCCTGTCATAATTTCACATTCTCAGGGGGTTTTCCAGAATCCTGTCTGAGTCTTGTTGGTTCACAGTCCTATCTCAGATTGTCTATTTTCGCCTTATTATTCCTTACGTTATTTGTCTTTTCTGTAAGAAAGAGAATCCAAGCCTTCAAGGGACCCTGGTTATCAATACTAGAGGCCTCTTCCTGGTCTGGACTACCTGTTTTCATTTTTTTTTCTTTGAATTTATACATACACATGGCCTGTACAAGGTTAGCCTGCGTGTACATGCTTCTTGTATCTGCTCAGCACGCGTTTGCACACGTGTTGTTTTAGTGACAGTTGCGTGCTTGACAGACTACTTTTTTTTCAGGGTGGGGCAGTCATCCCCTCCTTTGATAAGAAGTATTCCTCTCAGGTGTTTGAGTCTAGGTTTGAATAGTTAGCAGGTTAGGTCATCTGACCCTTAGCCTGTTTTTTCCTAGTTAATAGTTGACAGAAAATAAAAATAGAAAGAATTTTTTTTGTTATGGTTTTTAGACAAGCGTAAGAGTCTTTGTTTTCTTTATTGCCATTGTGTGTCTTTACTCTGATTCTTTTCGATCTGCGCTTTAAGCCAGAATTTTTTTTCTTGGTTTTGTGCTTGTCGGTATTTTCCCTTTGTTTCTTTACTAGCACTTAAATAAAAAATAAAAAAATCACTTTTTATTTTCTTCTTTTGTTGACGAGTTTGTTTCTGCATCATTAGCTAGGGAGAAGTCTTTCATTTCGTAAGTTTTTTTCAGTGAATTTAGAGAATAAGTAGCTCGTAGTCAAGCAAAATTCCTTTAAGTTTGTTGTATAAAATCTTAGAAAAATTAAAAAGAAAAAGAAATCTTTCTTTGTGAAAAGTTGTTGAAATTTTGCATTTAGTAAAAGTCTTTTGTTTCTAGATTTTTTCATTTTGTTTTTTCTTTCGTCTTTACACATCATAAGTTTCACCCTCATACCCCTTGACTTAAGAAAAAACCATAAAAGCAACGCTAATTTAAAATCTACTAGACTTTTTGTTTGTAGGGTTCACAAACTAGTTCAGAACTAGGGCCTTGGATTAGGGTGGAGAGGAAACTCTCCAAGGCCATTCAAAACCAAACATTAGAGTCTGCGATAGGGAGTGTCTAAGTCCAGTTTCATGGAAGTTATCTGGGACCCCCCTCTAACACAAGGGATAAACATGAGGTCACATGCAGAAAGGTAGTGGAGATAACCCCTCCAAAGCCAGACCAATCGTAGTGGAGAACACATATCGAGGGCCTGTTTTGGGATTCCATCGTTTGCATTTTCCATGGGGCTTCGTGGGTCTCAAATCTGTTTGAGGTCCTCAGTTGTCTTCCAGACCATTTTTTCTCGATACCCTTGATAGGTTTCGGGCTTGATACCCTGCTCATTGTGGTCTACCCGACTTTCGACTGTACCCACCTAGTGATTGTTCGCGTACTGGCAACCTAGTTGCCAATCTTTTTAGGGACATACAAGGGTGACTACGGGGGTATACCGTGGTACCTAGGACATACATCGGGCCATGATTTGTAGAGTATACCCAGAGGGTGCTTCCGTATTCGAGTTTCACTTGCACCGGTAAGTTGCTCTAATGTTAGTTGTTGTAACTATTCTTCCAAATAGTTTAGTGATTTCTTGTCTTATCTCTTAGGGGCTTCTTTTTAGTGTGTGTTTATTTTGAATGGGTAGAATACCTTAGCGTGTCTTGGATCTTCTCACACAGTGGAGGATCCCGAGCTCCACTGGTCACGAAGGCTTCTTGGCCCGTCGGTTACACTAGAGCCACCCCCGCCACCATTAAAGTGGAAGCTAGAACAATAAGGGTCTTTTGAAGAGACCGGGTTACAAACCTTTGTGCCCGAAGAAATCCTAGAGGAATCAACCTCCAATCTTGGCTTGGTTGAAACCCAACCACTGATTTCTTGGCACCATTTATTGTACCGATCCAATTTCACGAATGCCAATCAGTGCCTCACATAGCTATGGAAACAAACGTTGTTACTTCTTTTGCGAATTGTTCCATTCCCACCACAGTTTCTACCATAGGAGAATCATCTCCTAACTTACCGTCATTGGTCCAAGCCACCATGGTCTTGGCCGCAACTACGTCGCATAGTGCACTGAAACCATCTATTTCGGCGGCCACAACCCCCTTCACACCTAGTGCGACAGGCCCTCTGTTCTCATATGGTATGCCTAGTTCAGGTACAAGTCCTGTACTAACCTACTCCACTTTACAGACTTTGGGTCTGGGGGCAAGGAGATCTAACTCTCCTCTGCAAGCTCAACTTGGGGGCACTCCTATCCCTTTTAATGCTTTTCCTTATGCAAGAGATCATATCCCTCTTTCGTCCCCTTCGCTTGGTGGTCTGCATCAGCAGTCCATCGGGCAGCCTATACACACTAGTTTATTTGGAGCCGGGAGTCAAGGAACACCTGCGCACAGTATGCCAATAGGTTTGACACTGTTTGTTTGGAATGAGACGTTTGGTAACAACACTTTCTCATCAACCGCTTTCCCATCTGGGGGCACTCCCATTTTTGGATAGTCTACTCCTGCACAGGGTGCTATTCTTGAGCAGGGGGTACATATAGCAGGACCTTGGAACTCAGGACAAGGATCCATTCCCTCCTCTGGAATGTCATTCTAGGGTAATTCTTTCCATAGTCAATGGAACCCTGGACAGACTACTATGCCTCTCCCATTAGGACCAGCATGGGGTAATCCTTCACAAAGTCCCTCGAACATGATTCATGCCCAACACCCTATGTCCTTTATGGGAAATCAGCCAATGATGTCTCCATAGATGCGAAATCCTTATGCTGGTCAGGGCCATGGTTTCTACCAGAATCCGGGCCAGTAGCCAAACTTTTCCTGGCAACCTGGTGCCATTCAAACTCCAGGACCCTTTTCCCCAGTTTAATAGTAGCAACCCAAACCACCATTCCTGGCGATGCTACACTTGCCATATTTGACAAGGTTGTTAAATGATCCTATCTGTCACGATCCACATTAGCCTCCTATGCCAACGAAGTTGCCTTCGGACATTCCAAAGTTTGAGGCCAAGCCTAATGAAGATCCAGGTGATCATGTGACTACCTTCCATCTTTGGTGTTCATCTAACTCATTGAAATATGACTCCGTACAATTGTGATTGTTTCAACTCACTCTTATCAGGAGTGCCGCGAAATGGTACATCGAGCTCGATCACTCAAGATACTCTTATTTTGGCAAACTGACGATGACCTCCCTTAACCATTTCCAGTTACCTGTGAGATATGACGTTGGCACAGAGTTGCTCACCAATTTCGAACAGACAACAGCGGACCATATCTCTGATCATATCCGAGAATGGAGACACCGAAAGAGTCTAATCAAAGTACCCGTCCCACTAGCATTCCTGCTTGAGTGGTTCCTTAAGTCTTTGGTCCCACAAGTATCCAAAGACGTCATGACTTCTGGAGTTTTCTCCGAAGGAGATGCCATCATGAGGACTCAACATTTTGAGCTCATCTATTCTCAGTCTGGTTTATTATAAAACATCTTGCCAGATGCGCCACATTCGATACTGGATAAAACTAGACAGAGAGTTGGACCACATGTTGATGGTATTGTTGGTTCAGCACAAACCAAGCCCGCTGAGCAATTGAAAAAATAGTTGCAACAGTTATCCATACAACACACAGCGGCTAGCCAAACTACTGCTTTGGCTGCTCCCCCTACCCAAACATCAGGCATACACTCCATGCAGTCGACTAACCCAAAGGCCGCCCAGCAGCCTGAAGGGAAGAAAAAACAATGAAAGAAGGGTAAGGGGGATAAAAAAACCCACTGATAATGCTGGTGGGGACACTATGAAAAAACAAAAAGTGAGGTATCTGTGCAACTTGTGTGTGGAAGACCACCCGACCCATCTTTTTCCTTGACTTGCAGAGGCCCAAAATTTTGTCACGCAACAAAAGCAGGCAGTGTTGACTAATCCTTTTCAACATGGGAAAAATTTAACTCAAGCCTCTACAAGTACAGAAGGGGGCAGCCAAGAAACCTGCCCTTGTCCAAACAATCCCTCATCCACGAACGTATATATGGTTAGGGGTGATGATTTCATAACGACTATAGTGCACAACTATAGTAAACCGGGCGCTTCTGAGAAGGGTAAAGAAGTTGATCTCCCATATCTTCCTCTACAGATCGAGAAGGCGTTGGGAGAAACAATGACACTCATTCCAAAGGGTGCATGTAAAAAATCTTCTCACAACCCAAACACAAGGGCCACCCAGAATTACTCTGTGGTGGAAGATTTATCACAAACCCCTTGTGCGAAGTCTTCTTTGGAGGTCCTCCAAAGCTGCCCTACTCAGAGGAAAGCCTTGTTAACCACTTTGGGCTCTACTGAGACATGTAATCCAGGTACCATTGTGTTAGATACAACCAACTTAAAACCTTGTCTACCTTACCACGTAGCATTTCAGATAGTAGTGGCTCATCCCATGAAAACTTTTACACATAATATCTTCCGCACGATGGTCGACGAGGGCGCCTCGACATGTGTTATGCCATTAGCATGTTGGAAGGTCATTGGCCAGCCCACTTTGTCTCCATCACCTACCCTCCTCACTGCTTTTGACGGTCGTTCTTTACGACCACATGGCATCGTTCCTTCTTTCCCTGTGTAGTTAGGAGGGAAGACCGTGTGTGTCGAAGTAGAGGTAGTCGATGCTCCCTTCAACTATAACCTCTTGTTAGGATGGAGTTGGACTTATGCTATGCAAGCTGTGGTTGCTATAGTTTTCCAAGTCTTGTTATTTTCTCATGAAGGTCGTATAGTGACCATCGATCAACTGTCCTTCTCCAAACCTAACCCAGCTTTGGGGGCATCCACGGTATATAATCCTCAACCAGGTGTCATTAATGTAGGATTTCGTTTGTGCCCATTCTTGATGGGTACCTTCGATTACCCACCTCCTCATGATGATTTCAAGCTTATATCTAATCACCATAAGGTTGATATTTTTCAAGTTTCGTCGTTTCGCACAACTTACTTTGAGGATCCTTGGATTCTTCCTTCCCCATCAGCCATGATGGATGAGACAGGGAACTCAGGCATGTCCATGCCCTTGTCAGCTGCTGAAGTAGCATACTCTTTAGTCCAACAAGCGTCAACTAACCCTAATCCGACTCTCGCACAAGAGTTAGATCCACTTCTAGAGCATATTTGGGCTCAGGGTTCTCTTGCTCATGTTGATTCGTTAGACTTAGTCTTTCCTTCTGACGAAGCAGTAATCGAAGCAATGACTAGTCTGGACAAACCTTGGGAAGATCTTCATCACAGATCATATTTCCTCCCAGAGTTAAGTCGAATCGAAGTAGGGGAATTCACTGTTACCATGATGGGAGATCAGCCATGTCCTATTAATCTCTTAGCTACACAGGAAATTTATGCTGAGGGTAATATGGCGACTATCGCTGAAAATATACCCATCAACATCTCCTGAACCCCTAGCATCGTGGAGAATGTCTTCGTCGGAGCGGATTTCTCCCCCGAAGAGATTCAAATTTACACGGATCTTTTTAAAGAATTCAGCGACATTTTTGCCTGGTCTTATGAGGAAATGCGAGGTATAGATCCAAAAATAGTTGAACATGAAATCACAACGTATTCTGACACCAAGCCTGTTTGACAAAAACTTCGTCCATTCAATCCTAAGAAAGCAGCAGCCATCAAGATTGAGGTTGAGAAATTGCTCAAGTCAGGTTTTATTTATTCTATTCATTTGACTCAATGGGTGTCAAACCCCATGCCAGTCAATAAAAAACAAGGCACGATTCATGTATGTACCGATTTTTGTGATTTGAACAAGGCATGTCCCAAAGATAATTTTCCAACACCATTCATTGACCAGATCATTGATGAATGTGCCGGTTGTGAAGCCTTTTCATTCATGGATGGTTTTTCAAGATATAATCAAATCCAATTCAAACCTGAAGACCAACACAAAATGGAATTCATTTGTCCGTGGGGTACATTCGCATATCGTAAGATGCCTTTTGGCCTTAAAAATGTTGGAGCCACATTCCAGTGGGCCATGTCTTTTGTGTTTCATTTCCTCAAGCATATAGTCGAGGCCTATCTAGATGATTTAGCATGATTCTCTCACAAGCGAACGGATCATCCCATGCACCTTCGACTAATCTTTGAACGTTGTCGCTACTTCAGGATTCGCTTGAATCCAAACAAATGCAGCTTTTGCGTAACGTCAAGACGTTTGTTAGGTTTCATCGTATCAACAACAAGGATCATGGTCGATCCTCTTAAGGTGGAGGCAATAATCCAATTGCCCCCCCCACGCACAATCTTACAACTTCAAAGTCTACAAGGCAAGGCGAACTTCTTACAACGCTTCATCGCCAACTATGCTGAAATCACCAAGGGATTTATGCATTTAGTAAAGAAAGACGTTCCTTTTTTCTGGGACGAAGTCACTCAACGCTCTTTCTACACATTAAAACACGCCCTCACAACCGCACCTTTGCTATGGCCACCTAACTATAACAAAGATTTCTTATTATATCTTGCTACCACAGAGTCAACCATATGCATGGTTTTAGTTCAGGAAGATGATTCATTTTCAGAATACGTGATCTATTACCTGAGTTGAGGCCTCGTAGGACCGGAACTTAATCATTCCCATCTCAAAAAACTTGTGTTGGTAGCAGTTCATGATGTTCAACGGTTCCGTCACTATGTTTTGTTTCGCAAGACCACCTTCATTGCTGTCGTGAATTCATTCCAATACATGTTGACATGACAAGTTATAGGTGGAAAAATCAGTAGGTGGATAGTCATCCTCCAAGAATATGACTTAGACTTCATTTTAGCAAAGTCCAAAAAGTCATTGGTCTTCACAGAGCTTATTTCGGAACTTTCGGTTGAGTCAGGTGACGTTGTGCTTAAGGAATCGCCTATCCGGGGGGATATGTTTTTGATTACATCTTTAGACCCCTGGTATGGAGATATACTTATCTATCTCTAGAATTTGAAGTGCCCCACCTCTGCTTCTCGTGATGAGCGTCGGTGAATATGCCATCGGGCTAAGAATTATCTCATACTCGATGATACGTTGTATCGAAGAGGTGTAGACTGCATCTTGTGTTGATGTCTCACTCATGAGGAGGCCATCATAGTGCTCAACGATTGACACACTGGATCTTGTGGTGGTCATTTATCGAGGTTGGCAACAACCCAAAAGATTCTACAAGCAAGTTACTTCTGGCCGACACTTATCAAAGATTGTATCGAATCGGTCAAGAAGTGCCATCCGTGCCAAGTATTCTCTCGGAAGATGAGGGTACATCCCGCTCCTATGTTTCCTGTCATCATAGTTGGTCCCTTCACTAAGTGGGGGATTGATTACACTACATGCAACCCCCTGTCAGCAAGGGGGCACCGCTATATCATCGTAGCTGTCGACTACTTCACTAAGCGGGTCGAAGCTATGCCAATGTTTAAATATGATGGAGAGACTGCAGCTCTCTTCTTATTCAACCAGATCATAGCAAGGTTCGGCGTCCCGAGAAAGATTGTCACTGACCATGGCAGTCACTTTCAGAACCAAATGATGATTGAATTAACATCAAATCTTGGGTTACGGTAGGAACATTCATCACCTTACTACCCCCAATCCATTGGGCAGGTGGAAGTTGTAAACAAAACTCTTAAGATGATTTTACAGCGAACTGTCAACCCAGCCAAGTCAAATTGGCATTTGATGTTATACTCGGCATTATGGGATTACCGAACATCTATTAACACTGCAATCGGTTTCTCACATTTTCAACTCCTTTACGGGCTTGAGGCAGTCTTGCCCATCGAATGTCAAATCCCATCTCTGAAATTGGTAGTTCAGTTATTGCCAGACACTTCTGCACTTGAAGAACGGTTAGTATACCTTGAGAAGCTTTATGAACAGCATCTTGATGTGGCCCTGGCCAATGAGGCTCACA
>JASDQU010418113.1:0-10376 GCA_032191745.1 Picea mariana
AAGGAAAGTTTCTAGAGGATATCATCCAAGCCATGCAACATGAGGTGGTATGGTGAAAGGATGTCCAGACATACAAGTAGAGTGAAAGACCAGGGTGATATTATCTGTGGGTGCCTTTGTAGGAGGCGAGTTGTACCTGTCATGGATGCAATTCTTTCCAAGCCCTTTATTGCCTTTATTCTTTGTTTTTATTTCAAGGTCTAACTAGAGGACACTGCCTTGGCGTGGTGACCAGAGCTGATAGTGTTACCCACAAGTACTTCCGCAGAGATGATAAGGTTGGCTCGTGATGAGACCCCCTTTCCCTTGACCATGCAACCAAAGTTCACTACCCTGGTGTGGTAACCAGATAATGGCAATGTCATACCACTAGGTACCCATGAACATAATGGGCTAGCTCGTGATGAGACCCCCCATCCTCTTGGCTAGGTCTTGTTTTGTCATTTCTTCGGGTCCCTCTTGTTTCTTATTGAGAGGCTTTTTATTGCCTTCTCGGGGATCCCTGGGCGAGGCATCTCTAGGTTTTATTTTTTATGGATTTTACCTCTTACCAGCTGCTTTTACCTCCTGGGCCTTTAGCCCCTTCTTCCCACAAGATAAGGTGTAACCCCACAAAAGGTCATCCTAATGTCTGGACCAGGGGAATGGGATAGATGAGTGGGAGATAATATGTAAGAATGATAATATGATGGGAGCGAACAATGGCTCTTCAAAATCCCCCCTGATGGCTAACCAAAACCTATGGGCACAAGATTGCTAGGGTACCCCGTCAATCCCCCCAACCATGGTCAAGTGGGTTAGTGTAAGATCCAAGCAGTCGTCAAAAATGAAAGGAATTTGATGCATATATCTGAAAGTTATAATGATCAAATATGACTCATGCCATGATACCTGGACCAATTACCTCATGGGGCAAGAGTCTTCTCCAATACAAGTCCAAGCCGAAGGTGATGGATGTTGCGACTGCTGACAGGACAAGTCTGATGAAGAAGAAGAAAGATGTGCCCTCCAGGGCCATGCTCAGGTCAATCCTGCTCTCGGTACTCCATGTCTAGGACCTGTGGGCCTCGAGACATGATATCCTAGTTATCCCTAGAAATCGGGGATAACAAAGCCCAGAGCCAAGCACCTAAAGCCCCGTACAAAGGTCAATTCCAAAAGGTGAACCAATTCTATAAATCAAAGAATGATCAAGAGGTTCCAAACACTTTATCTCCTGCAAATGTAGTGGATGAAAACCATTAGTGTTTGCAGTGTAGTGAAGCACATTGGGAACATGAGTGCCCTTACAACAACGATGACCATGAACAAGTGAACAATATGGGACATCTCATGGAAGGCCCCCAAATAAATATCAATGTTGAAGAACATCGGGAAGGCGTAAAAGAAGTAGCCAGGCTGGCTAGAATGGTAGTAATAAACAACCTAGACCAGGAATCAAAAGATAAGTTGAAGAAACAAGAATTCCAAGTGTATAGACGAAAGAAGATGAACCAACCCATCTCTACCATTCCTGTCGCAGCTCAAACAAAACCTCCACCCTCGGACATTATCCTCCATAAAACCTCCAAAGCCGAGAGGGCGGACTTAAACTTTGACTTTGAAGGGGCACTATCTAAGATGCATGTAACCATCCCTCTAAGAGAAGTCATTAAGGTACCGTCTATTAAAGAACGATTTGACAACTTCTTCAAAGGATCAAATGGACCCATGGACCCTCCTATTATGTTACAAGTTGATCACTTTAGGTTCCAGTATGATGAGCACCCTCACTTTTTCATGACCTTGATAATGAATAACAAGAGCCTCAACAACTGCATGCTGGATTCAGGAGACGATACTAATATGATGTCCCTCAAGATCATGCAACAAGTAGGTTTAAAAGTCACACGACCTTACATGAATGTGTGTCTCTTTGAATCTAAAGCCATACCCACACATGGGGTAATTGAGAATGTCGAAGTTTGCCTTAAAGAATACCCCGAGAAAGTGATCCACACGGACATAGTGGTAGTGGACGTCCCAGATGTGTGGGGGATATTGTTGCCTAGGAAGTTTGCCTCAAAACTAGGAGGTACTTTTGTGATGGACCTCACTTACGTGAATATACCTTTGAAAGATGGAACTACAGGTCGTCTCCCGAATGTACCCGTAACTACAACCCATGTGCAAGAAGCTAGTGATCCCATCAAAGATGACAAAGCACATGAGCAAATCATGGAAAGTATTCCTAAGTTTTCTCCGAATGATATGCCTTTTGCAATGGAGGAATACTTCAACTAGATTCAGTGGCCCAAGAAAATGGAATATCAACAACTCCTAGACAAATATAAAGACAAGGAAGTCGGGACCGTGAAGTTGCTAAAAACAAGAGAGAGTGACATATTGATTCGACCTTCCCAGCAGGAAGTCTTCACCGCAGAATCCCACTGCCCTCCCTCTGCAAAATACACCAGGGTTGTTTAGGGAACGTCCAAATACAAGATCAGAGAGTACAAGGAAGGGGATGTAGTATGGATGTGGGATATGCAGAAAGGAGAGACAACTAATGTCAAAGGAAGTACTCAATCTTGGCTTGGACCTTTCAAAGTTGGAAGAAAATCAGTTGATGAATCTTACTACTTGTCCACTTTGGAAGGAAGAAGGCGCCCATTACCAATCAGCGGGCACCTCCTCAAACCCCACCAAGGTGGGGAAACCTGACTTCACAGGTAAGTGCAGGTAAGTAGGTAGGCATTTGCATTCATTGTATATACCATTGCATTGCATAATAGATTAGTTTGCTTTCACACTTGTACATATGATTGCTTTTATTTCAGTTATATATATATATATATATATGAGTTGGGGGTGATATCACCACCCCAAATGATTACTAATAGTTGCTATTGAGATCAAGCAGGTTACAGGTTATGCCAGATATGTTGAGGTTCTCATGTGCTCTACGGTGAACTAAGGAGATTATGTCTCGAGGACTACAAGTCCTAGACATGGAGTACCAAGAGCCAGATCGACTTGAGAAYGGCCCTGAATGGCCCATCTTTTCTCCCTTTCAGCACCTCCACTTTGTCAGTAGTAGTAGCATCCATCACCTTCGGCTTGGTCCTGTATCAGAGATGGTTCTTTCTCCATGAGGTAATGAGTCCAGGTATCATGGTATGTGTCACTCTGATCCTCAAAACCTTTGAATATGTGCATTTAATTCCTTTTGTTTCTAACAAATACTTGGATCTTACACTTGTCCACTTGACAACTAGGGTTTTGTTACTTGAATACATGGTTTATGTAAGTGAATTTCTGCAACACTTCTTAATTGAATGGTTATAGTTTTGTTTACATGCAATTGTTATTATAATTTGTTGAATCAAACCCTAGCTGACAAGCACTAGTTAATGTACTTGTCTCATTTCCCTACCAAGTTAAGAGTTATTTTGATTTTGCTAAAGTAAGATAGAGCCTTGCAATAGAAACACTCTATCTCTACTCTACTAAGCTATTCATTTTTTCTCTTGTTATTGAGCTAAGAAGGAGGAAGACGCATCAAGGCCTAGAGTTTCTACACCTTGATGAGTCGTTTTCCCCTAGGGTTTGTTTGATGAATTCTTTCTCTAGCAACACTTCACCTTCTAAATCTCTTGTCTTTAGCCCTATGAGCTCTTGCTCAAGCTAGCCGATTTTATCTTGCCAACAAGCTAAAGAAGGAGGAGAAAGCACTAAGGCCTAGGGTTTCTACACCTTAGTGAGCCTTTCTCCCCTAGGGTTTCATTGTTGAGGCCTTGCCTTAGCAACACCTCAACATTTAACCCTCTTTTATTTGGTCTTTCATTATCATTTAGTCCTTCAAACTTTGCGCCCTCTTTTGACTCCATATGCCCTAGTAGCGCACTGGTCTAAGACTTCTTGCATTGAGTAACTTGATCACAAACAAAGTTCTAAACTTTGAACAAATTCTAACTCTTACTAACCCTAGCCTAGACTAATCCTACTAACCCTATTGCTGTCGTCACCTACTTATGCTATAAACACCTTTGTGCAGGATTCGTTTTACTTCTAAAGCAATTGAATGATTGGTTAAGGCATTGTTTACAAAGTGTTGATATTGTTACATTGAGTGCCAAAGTTCCTTTAGCATTTATTGAGAAGTGATATTGTAATCATTTGCTATTGTACAAACATTGATTTACTTCGTCAATATTATTGCTCAATTGCTTATTATCGGAAAGCCGACGGAAAGTCATTGATTATATGAAGTGCTAACCAAGCAGGTGATCTTGCATATGCATAGTTTCCTTGTTGCTTTGTCTCAGGTAGGTACATTTCTTGGTTATTATTTCCGGTTATCTTTATCTTTATTGGCTATCAAGCCGGGCTTTGTGATCGATGGTGACTTGTGAGGGGGAATAATATTACTTAGCCATAATCCTTTGCCTTCTCAAAACCCCAGGTCACAGGGGACGTCTCCATTGGGCCTTGTTATCGCACAGTTTGTAGTTTAGGTCAAAGACTAAAGGATGGAGACCAAACCTAAAATTTTAAGCTAGTGTGATTGAAGAAGATACCTAATGTGAATTGCTTATGTGGCCTTTGTATTAAATTGTGGCTTACTTTTTATGATTCTAATGGATCTTGTATTCATAATGGTTGGGCTTACTTGATTCTATGAACCCTTTCTCGATGACGGCACACCCCTAGAGATGGTCCTTTAGAAAATGTTTTGTTGTTTCTACATTGGATATTGCACACTATATGGAGGACGTTGGGCCCCTCTGATGAGCATTGAGCTACTTGATGACTTGGCATGCCCTTTCACACCTCGGGACACCCTAGACTTGGAACGTTGCAGATGCATCTAGAAATGACACATGGAGCCCCTAATGATATCATGCACCCTTTGAGGACATTAGAGACTACATTTCACAAAATATGAGTAGCCAACACGTCAATCTAAATGAGTGAACAATTATATAGAAAAAATAATAGATGGTTCATTGTATGTTATTTAAACTATGAAACTTTATGGAAATGAATATGCTCAGTTTTGTCTAATATAAATATCAAAACCAATTATCTTACACAAAGAGAACTAAAATATAAAAAAATATCTTTACGACCATAACATAAATTTTTATCATATTATATTTAAATAATACATCATCACGAATGTAATTATGTAATTCTAAATCATCAAATACTTTCTAGGGAGGACCCATAGGCCATGGATATTACCTTCCATTTAAGTTGTTTTATTTGATCCACTAATATTTCAGTCTGATATACCAAACAAGAAACAATTAATTAAATGTTAGAAGTTATCCATTATGGGATTACTTTTGTATATTTGAAAATAACACGTGCTAATATCAACGTAAGTGGCATCATGTTATAACAACCTTTCGCGCTCGTATATGGTTCAATCCTCGTTCAGCTTGGCTCTGCAGCTTATTTAATTCTTTCATTGAACATGACTCAAGACCCTCCCCCGACATCTTTCTACAAGAAAAGAGAAGAAAAATGTTAAAGATTTCAAGTTTTAACTTGACATACTAATTCTAATGATTAAATACAATATTAGCATAAAATGGTTCTGAAACTCAAATTATACCTTTGTGTTGAATCGAGGATACTAATTCTTTCTTCCATATTTGCGATTTCTCGTTTTAAATGCTGCGCATTGAAATATGATCATAAAAATTTGTTAGTCATGATGGAATATTTAGAGGTAGACCAAACCCATATATGTTTTTAAATCTAGTGCTTCATTTTATGTCTATATGAAAACTGGCTACAACGATCTCCATAGATCTCCATATTTCCTTGCTTTTTTTTTTTAAAGCAATTCATCTTTTGTTAAAAAAAAAAAACATTTTTTTAAGTAATTCATTTTTTGTTAAATCAATTATTATAATTTTAGTATAGTAATATTTTTTTAAGATTTATTAATCAATGCAACTCAGTATTTTCATTTTTTTCAAAATGTTTTCATTAAGACATAAATATAAATTTATAATTTAAATATCAACTTTAGAATTTTCCTTTTACATTTGTATATTGAAGAACACATGATGTATGATATTTTGTATCATTTGAGAGTAAAAGGAATTCACTTAAACTATCTATAATATTGATTATGTTTATTGGATATGTGTTGAATTTCTGGTAGGTAGTAGAAAGTGCAATTTGACATGTTTTTTTGGGGTTAGGAGATAAGTCAGAGGCTGTGGGATTTGGGAGGACCAGCCCTTTTCCATGTGGAGGTTTGGATGCAGGAGCCTCCTACAAGGTGTTTTTGGTTAGTTATAAGACTTATATGGGTGGCTACACATCGTTTTTAATGGACTAGGGTTACATGGAGCTACAAAATACTATTGTGAATGGTTGAGTCGATACAATGAGAAATCAGAAAGGTGTGATCATTTGGCTAGTTTCTCATTTCAGATATTCAAGGTAGATGTTATGTAAATTGTGAATGTGTCATTGTTTTCTTTGTTATTTTAATAAGAATTTGTTAAAAAAAAATTCTTAAATACATCTATCCATCAATGTTTCTTTTCACCTTTAATTATATGATGTGATCGCTCTTTTTCTACTTTTTTATTTTGTTGATTATGATTACTAAGGTATAGTTCCATTAATCAATTTTTGAGGAGATAGATCTCGTTAATTATCCACAATTATCTATTATTTGTTTCTTAATTAGTCATTTAAATTATTACATTGCCAATTTTCCAAAATATTTCCACATCAATTCACCTCTAGATTGTGTTAATACACTTCCATTTAATTTACCCCATTTCTGGATCACATGCACTACCCTCGAGTCTCAAAATATTCCCAAATATCCCTTGCACCACCTCTTTTTCTCATTACATTCCCTATCATGTGACATGTTTGTGAAAGATGATTAATTTTGCATCTGATGAATCTTGACATCTGATCTCTGCTAGGGAAGCTTTTACCACTTCAAAGAGTAATTCCTATTACCAATTCAAAGAGTCAATTTTATGTTCATCTATCTCTTTAGGTGTTTCTATTCAACTACCTCTATTTCCTTCCTACTCTTCCCCACCCCATTCTTATGCACATTTTTTTCTATTATCTATTGGAAAGTACCAATGAAGACATTATGGATAGAGAATTGATTTTGATTACTCGTTCAATTTCCTCCATTAAGCTTGTTACCCCCCATGCCTAGGGGTAACTAGAGAAGACCATGTCACGTGGCCCGCAATGGAGACAATGATCCCGACCACGATGATTATCAGCATGTCCATAGATGCAAGCCCAATAGCCCCCTCATTTACCTTTACATATACAGGTCATCCAAGGCTCATCACATCCAAGCAACCCAATGTAAGAGAGATGGTAAGCCATTGTCACCATGAGGTATGTTATTCCTTCTTTCATGCAAAGTGTTGTGCTTAATTTGTTGGGCATGTGGATGAGAATATTTCGTTGAAGTTGGATAATGGATCATTGGCTTGGGAAATCGTGTCAGTTGCCTTGTTTCACCTTGGTGGCCAGCTTCTTTGCCCTAGTCCCATGTTGTCACCGTAGAGGGAAAAGGAGTGCTACTGGGGGGCCCTCACAAGCATAACATTTTGTTCCCCGCCATACTTAACGCTTTCCATCTTAGAG
The DNA here is from genome assembly GCA_032191745.1 of Picea mariana. Lineage (NCBI taxonomy): Eukaryota > Viridiplantae > Streptophyta > Pinopsida > Pinales > Pinaceae > Picea > Picea mariana. The sequence goes on from JASDQU010418113.1 coordinate 7,636, forward strand.
ACTCTCATACTGTATCAAACTTCGATAATGGTTCATGGTCAATTCTCTCATGAGAAGGAGCTGAAGGCCAGAGGTTGATGTAGTTGCTCTATATATATGCTATGATATAAATTACAAAAGCCACCATAAAAACTGTAGGTCATCTTGAGCTCTACCTAGTCTAATTTTAATCACCCCTGTCCTGATGTGAATGAATGTAAAAATTATAAAGGACTATGACCCAATAAAAAATGAAGGAATTAAGCTTGAAACCTTTTTAACGGGACTTGCAAATGATAACTAGGTATCAAAAATAAATTAAAGGGTTCGAAATGCAAATGGTACCGAGGAAAGGGTATCTCAAGCAACAAGTGTTCCCTCTACAAAAGCACTCATAGAAATGGATTTAATGACACCATAAGCCATGAAGTAATCCATTATTCATACCAATTTCACACTCACTCTTGATGTGTTTTGTTATCACATAGTTTGTAGTTAGGATAAAAGATGGATGAAAATAGATCAAACTGGTGTAACTGAACCAATCCCACCCACTGTCACCTCGATGGGAAGGTTCTTTCTATTTAAGGAGGTAAGGCCTAGGGGAGACATCCCCAGTGACCTCGGGTTTTGAGAAGGCAAACACTTAGCAAGGCTAAGTGATAGTAATCCCCCTAACAAGTCACCACCTGATCAGAAAGTTGGGCTTATAGCCAATAAAGATAACCGGAAGTAATAACCAATAAGATCACCTGCCCGAGACAAAGCAACAATAAAACGATGCATACAAGCTTGCTTGTTGGTTAGTACTTCATATAATCAATGATCTTTATGATAATAATAAATTGAGCAATAAATATTGACGAAGTCAATGTTTGTATGATAGCAATAGTTACAATATCACTTCTTCAATAAATGCTAAAGAAACTTGGCATTCAATGTAGCAAATTAACACTTCATTAGATAATGCCTTAACCAACCATTCAATTGATTTGAAAGTAAAACGATAGCTGCACAAAGGTGTTTATAAAAAAATATGACAGCAGCAAATAGGGTTAGAAGATTAGTCTTAGGCTAGGGTTAGTAAAGTAAGGGTTTGTTCAAAGTAATAGAAGTTGTTTTGAGATCATACTAGGGCTTAGATCAATGCATTCCAATGGCATATGGAGTCAAAAGGAGGACGCAAGAGCTAAAGGATCAAGTGATAATAGTAAGACTAAGGACAAGATGATTAAACCTTGAGGTGTTTCTATGGCAAGGCCWCAAGGATGAAACCCTAGGGGAGAGAGGCTCACTTTGGTGTAGGGGAACTAGGCCTYGGTGCTCTCTCCTCCTTCCTTAACTCAAAGGCAAACGGTTAGCTCAAAAGATTGCATAGAACTAAGACAAGAAGGTTTKCAAATAACGTGTTGCTATGGCTAGGCTAACCCTAGGGAAAATCGGCTCACCAAGGTGTAGGGGAACTAGGCCTTGATGTGTTTTCTCCTTCTTACCTCAACAAATAAGAAAAACGGCTAGCATGGAAGAAGATGGATTGTGTGTTGCTATGACAAGGCTCAATCCTCTTCAACAAGGGCTAGAAAGAAAGAACAGAGTGTTGCTAAGGCAAGGCTCTATCTCACTTCAACAAATAAAATGGCTTGAAACCTTGGTAGGGACATGAGACAAGGACCTTCTATGTGTGCTTGTCCCCTACGATTTAATTCAGAAAATTATAACTATAAATTCAAGAAAAACAATACTACAACCATTCAATTAAGAAGTTTTGCATAAATTTACTTACATTTAACCAAGAAATCATATAGCAAACCCTAGTTGTAACACCTTCCACCAAGAGAAATGCAAAAAATGCCAAGAAAAGACTTCCTTCAACAAGTGCGCCTCACAATTTCAGCCAAATACTCCAAAGATAGCGCAAATTTTAGACCTCACTAATGAGTGAGTGAAAGATCTTGAAAAAATGAAGGTGAAAACCCTCAATTTATACAGTACAATGACCTAATTTTACTTTTTAGGTCATGAAAAAGCCTACACGGCCAAAATACTAAAATCATATTGTTTTACATTAAATGTTCAAATTAAAACTCTAATCAAGCAATAGAAGGACGTCATCCCCTTTCTAGGGTGGCGTTATCCCTTTAGAGGGCAAATGCAGCCTCCTCAAGCAAAACTTTAGCCCTCCTTGGGCCTCTCCAAGCTGCCACACGTGCCAAATTACCCTGTCCATATGCCAAAACGCCCATGAAGAAAGGATTACGTCATGAACCTCCTGGGTGACGTCCTAGGCCTTCCAAGGCCAACGTTCCCTGAAAAGGGTAGAATCCCCCTAGGTCAAGCTCTGCCAGGGTGCCTCTGCAAGAAGTCCTTCTTCTCTTTGGTGCAAACCCCTCTGTCATGTTTGTGCCCCCTGTTGGGGCCTCAACATCCATCTGGTGGGCTCTTCAGCCCTATGGAGGTCTGAAATGATCATCTACCCATATTTACCTGTCCAACATGGTACCTGTCCGTCGGGCATGATCCTGCACATCAACAACTACGCCATCCATGGGATCATAAGTCACAGGGATGATAGCAATGTCAATCACATCGCATCATCAATATTATTAAACATGTGCATAAAACCCCTATTACCCCAGTTAAAAGATCAAAGACATTATACAAGCCTGCAATACAAGTCTGGGGAAAGTGACAGGGCATCCTATTGGGCTAGTGTCCAGTGGAAAAGGAAAGTTCCCGGAAAAGATTAAATCTAAGCCATGTAA
>JASDQU010418115.1:0-10248 GCA_032191745.1 Picea mariana
CAGTTCATTCAAGCAAGAATAAATAGTATGAATTTCTTTACTACAACACTGAGTGCTTTTGGAATTGAGCATATATAGTGCGTGGCTATCTTTGAAACAAAAGACTTCCCTGGGTTGATAATTTATGTTTCACTTAGTTGTTTAAAATTAATTAAGCAATTATAGTGACCAACAGGTGATAGTCGGGAAAGTAAATGATTCGTATCAAATTGCACTGAAAGCAGAAGAGAATTTGACTAGGAAGTAGAGTCAACAAAACAGAGGTCGAAGCTTGAATAGAGGAAAATGAGTTGCACAGGATAAAGTACAGAAGCCCAAAGATGAGGCGAAGAAACCACATAGTCACTCTGAGTGAGGAGGAAGTTCCCAAGGAAGGCAGAGTGGTGGTAGAAACTCTTTTCCTAGAGGAAGAGGAAGAGGCAGAGGAGGAGAAGTAAGATGTCATGCCTGTGGAAAAATAGGGCATATGTCTTGGGATTGCCCTGAGAGGAATAAACGAGGTGAAGCTCACATTTCAGAAGCATAGAAATGAGATGTTGAGGAAAAAGGTGCAGAAGATGGGAAATTCTTGATGATTAAGAAGGTTCTTTTGAAGCAAGAGCCAGAGATTGAAAAACCAGCACAGAGGAATAATTTGTTCAGGACAACTTGAAAAATGAAGGACAGGGTTTGCAAGGTGATAATTGACAGTGGGAGCACTGACAACTTAGTATCACGGAGATGGTGGAAAAACTAGAGTTGGAGACGACTGCACATATGACACCATATAAGGTCTCATGGTTGCAGAAAGGTAATCAGGTAACAGTCACTCAACAATTCTTGGTTGAATTTAAAATAGGAGGATATACAGATGATATTCTGTGTGTCGTGATTCCCATGGATGTATGCCATGTTTTGTTAGGAAGACCATGGTAGTATGACAGGAATTTCATTCATGATGGGAGTAGGAATACTTACACCTTAGAGAATAATGGTAGGACACACATGTTGCTACCAATTGAACAAAAGAAGGTGAAGGATGAAGCTATCACGAGTATACTTCTCATGAGTGGGAAGGAACTCCTGAATGAAGTAAAGAAGGAACAAGAGATGTAGTTTGTTGTAGTGAGGAAGTTGAGGGTTATCCTTACTAGTACTTCAATGGAATATTTACATGAGGAAGTTCATGAACTGTTAGAGAATTTTGCTGACATTGTAGTGGATGAGTTGTCAAACTCACTACCACCTATCAAAATTATCAACCATCACATTGACTTGATACCAGGAGCAAGCCCACCAAACAAAACAATGTACATGTTGACACCTCAAGAGAATGAGGAGGTGAAGAGTTGGGTTCAAGATCTGTTAGACAAAGGATTGGTCAGAGAAAGATTGAGTCCATGTGCAGTACCAATTGTATTAAGTCCAAAGAAGGATGGAGGATGGAGAATGTGTACGGAATCGAGGGCCATAAACAAGATCACCATTAGATATCGATTTCCATTACCAATGATGGATGAGTTGATGGACTGCCTGAGTGGAGCTAACTATTTTTCAAAAATAGATTTGAAAAATGGATATCACCAAATAAGGATGAGAGAAGATGATGAGTGGAAAACATCATTCAAGACAAATGAGGGGTTGTATGACTGGCTTGTTATGCTATTTGGCTTAATGAATGCCCCAAGTACTTTTATGATGATGATGAATGAAGTGTTAAAATATTTCATTGGTAAGTTTGTGATTGTATATCTGGATGATATACTAGTCTTTAGCACGACTAAGGAGAAGCACTTGAGACATTTGACATTGGTGATAAGGAGGTTGCAACAAGAGAAGTTGTTGATTAATCTAAAAAAGTCCTCTTTCATGAAGATAGAACTCATATATTTGAGTTTTGTTATTTCTTCAAATGAATTGAAGATGGATCCCGAAAAGGTGAAAGCAATCAAAGAATGGTCATCACCGAATAAACTAGCAAGTTTCTATCAGAAGTTCATAAAAAAATTTAGCGGGATTAATGCTCAAATGATGGATACAGTGAAGAAAAGACACAAGTCTTTCAAGTGGACAGAAGAGGCTGAGAGGATCTTCAACATATTGAAGGAGAAAATAATGGAACAACTGATTTTGGTATTACCGGATTTTGGAAAGACATTTCAAGTAAGATGCAATGCGAATGGAGTTGTAATTGGAGCGGTCTTAAGTCATACATATTGCATATTTTAGCGAGAAGTTGAATGAAGCCAAAAAGAAGTACTCCAGATACGACAAAGAGTTCTATGCCATAATTCAAGCCTTGAAGAAATGGACAAACTATCTCGTACTAAAGGAGTTTGTTTTGTATAGAGACAATCAAGATTTTCAATTCATAACCAGACATGAGAAGTTAAACTAGAGACATGCCAAGTGGATAGAGATTATGCAAAATTTCACTTTTGTCATTAAACATATTTTTGGAAATGTTAATAAGGTTGTTGATGCATTGAGCAGGAGAATTTTGATTTTGCAGGAATTTCAAGTCAATACCTTGGGGTTTGACCACCTTAAGTAAATGTACCACGGTGATCCAGGTTTTGGAGAGGCATATGAAGTGTGTGCGAATCCTGTACTTAGAGACAGAAGCCAGTGGGCCGAATATCTCATTCAGGATGGGTTGTTGTTCAAAGGGTGCCAGTTGTGCATACCAAGATGCTTGATGAGGGAGAATTTGTTGAAGCAAAAGCATAATGGAGGTCTAGCCGAACATTTAGGCCATGAAAAAACATTTGCCCAATTAAACGATTGATATTATTGGCCAGGTATGAGAGTGGAGGTGAAGATATTTGTGAATAATTGTAAGATTTGTCAGTATACCAAGGGGAAGAAGCAGAACATTGGGTTGTATCAGCCATTGCTTATTCCAAAGAGGCCTTGGGATGTAATAAGCATGGATTTCGTGTTGGGATTTCCAAGGACACAAAGAGGAAGTGATTCCATATTTGTGGTGGTGGACAGATTTTCGAAGATGGAACACTTTATCCCATGCCAGAAGACCAGTGATGCAATGCATGTTGCGAATTTGTTTTTCAAAGAAGTTGTGAGACTCCATGGAGTGCCCAAGAGTAGAGTTTCAAACAGGGATACCAAATTTGTTGGTCATTTCTGGAGGACATTGTGGAAAAAGTTGGGGATATAGCTATCTTTTAGTTCTACACATCATCTACAGGTGGATGGACCGACCGAAGTGGTGAATAGAATCTTAGGAGATTTGATGAGGAGTTTGGTCACTGAACACCATAGTCAGTGGGATCAGATTCTAGCACAAGCCAAGTTTGCATATAATGACTCAGTGAACAGAAGAACTGAGAAAATTCCATTTCAAATCATGTATGGAATAAATCCGAGAGGAGTGTCGGATTTGAGAGATCTGAAGGAGAGCGAGTTTAGAAGCGTTGGAGCTGAAGACTTCATTGTAGAGATGCATGAACCTCAAAATCAGATCAAGGAGCAGCTGGAGAAGAGCAGTAGTGAATACAAGTGCAGAGTTGATCAATATAGGAGAAATCTTGAATTTGAAGTCGGAGATCAAGTCCTAGCACATCTAAGGAAGGAAAGGTTCCTGAGGGGAACATACAATAAGCTAAAGCTAAAGAAAATAGTACCGTGTAAAATCCTGAGGAGATTTGGTGAGAATACTTATGAGTTAGAGTTTCCAAAAGATGTGGGTATATCGCCCATATTCAATATTTTAGACCTATATCCGTACAAGGAAGATAGAACCAGAGGGTTAGAAGATCGAGGAGAAATTCAGTGGAGAAAGAAAATGGCTACAGTAGAGAAGTTGCATATGGAAAAGATCGTAGATCAGAGAGTTGGTAAAAAGACCCGAAGGAAGACGTATTTGGAATATTTGGTGAAGTGGAAAGGATGACCGGTAGAAGATGCCAATTGGGTTGGTGAAGCAGATATACAAAAGCATGGAATATCGATGAAGGAGCTCATGGAAAGGAGCCCATGAATTTTTCAGCCAAGGGAGTACGATGCAGGAGCATCACCAGCAAAGAACAAGCGGGAGATAGATGGGTGCATTAGCGCATATTTTGAAATATTTTTGAATTTCAAAGACAGGTGTATTAATGTAATATCTCACAAAGATTTTTGAGTTATGAACATGTTTAATGATCAGAGGCTGAACTATCGTGTAATATCGGTGGGAAATGTATTTTGTTTTATGAGATGGATCACAGTACAAATCTAGAGCTTGCACTCTTATCTGCCTGACTCGATATTTATTGTAATAAATGTTAAGTAGTTGATAGCATTTAATTCTGATGGGATAACATAGAGTAGTTGGAGGGAAGAACTCAAGAGAGTCCCTTTGTATAAATCTTTGTATTGTTGTCGAGGAGAGGCTATTGAATCTAATGTGTAGATTTCCGTTATAAGTCAAGAGTTGGGAGATATAGAGAAATATTGTATGAATGTATATAAGTTTCAGTTGAATGAATATAGTAGAGGAATATTGTCCCAATGAGGGTTGTTATGTGTCTATCTGAATGAATGGTAGACTTTCTATTTAATTTAAATTCTTTGTTATTTCTTGTTCTTGTATCCATCACTGCATTTGTATTGTTGAATGTATGAGTCACTGTGAAGAGTAACTAAGTTTCAATTGTTTCTCTTCATTGAGAGAGTGCAAGGCGTGCATAGTGTCTACAAGGAGTGTGTGACCAAATCTGTTTCGACTCGAAGCTCAGAAGAGATAAAGAGAACGTGTATGTGTGCAAGCAGTGCATTAACATCCGCAAGGAGTATGTGACAGAGTTTTCAGATTCGAAAGCTTAGGAGAAGTAGTGTGATTTTAGTCATGAGAAACAGAAGTGGTCGAAGAACAGTCACAAGGAATGAAAAGTCAATCACAGGGGAGTCGACTGTGGAAGAGGATTTGTTGCAAGATATGTACAGATCAAGATTTCGACTAAGTGTAGAAGAGGTTTTTTAGAGGAACGAGAGAAAGTAGAATAAGTGAAGCTCGAGAGGGAGAGTGGTGGAAATTATTCAAGGAAAGAAGTCCCTAGAGTCTTCACTGAAATCAATGGAAAAAATTCGTTCCCGGGGGAGGCGAACGATTCCAGACCGTCATATCTAAGAGAGTTACGTGTAGGATAGTTGTAAGGTGTTTTCATCACTTTGGAGTTCAAAACATTGGAAGGCTCAACGAAAGTGAAGTCGTGAAGTCCGAAGTCACAAACAGATCCCAGTCGTTTATTGCAAGGGGAACGCGTGGCAGCAAATTAAGGAATTCGGGAACCGGAAGTCCAGAAGTTCTGGGGAGAGAAACTGAGAGGTTCGCGAGGTCGCGAAACCCGAACCATAGTGGGACGAATGAATCTGAGGAGACACATGGTGGAAACTCAGATATACGAGAAAGTGTGTTTCGGGAAAAGGAAAAGGAAGATCTCGGGATATCCCTGAAGCCCGAATTGCAAAGGGATAGACCCGCGGTTATAGTCGTGGTCACTAGAAAAAAAAAGGGGATCCAAAGAGTCGCTTCGACTCAGTATTTTGAATGATCTAAGACTGGGAGGTCAAGCAGTCCTTCGATCCATGAATCTCCATAGGAACTCATGGTTAACAACTGCGTAACTTTTACCAAATCCGACGGTCTAGAATGATCTCACTTCCTCNTTCGCAAATAGAAACCTTTGAACATGCAAAGTCCGAAAGACTTCGAGGTGTAACCTCCTCGCACCTTCTTAATATCTAATGATTGTTCGTGATCCCGATTCCTTCCGAAGGGATCTCTACCGTCCCTTCGCACCCTTCAACAGATCTCTCCCTTTCTGTTGATTCTTTGTCGTTGTCTATCCCGAGCTTGACTCTGGCGCACTCCTTTTGAACTTGGAATCTTTGACGGAGTTTGGACTTAGTGATTTCTTCAAAAGAAATCTCTCTACACACTCCTTGCACTTCGCATTCCCGATTTCTTGACACTTAGTCAATTCTTAACCCTGTGCACTCCTTGCAACACACAACCTAAGCTTCTCGTTATCCCTTCTAAGCTTTCATGAATCAGATCTAGACTCTATCGATGCACTCCTTGCATTCGAGCTCTAAGAAGAGAAACGATTGAAACTTATCTAGCATTTCACAGATTCATACATTCAACAATATAATCCATGCATTCATGAAAACACAAAATAACAGAGAAGAGTTTAGCAACAACAACTCCACACACATTTGGGTTAATTTTCCTCTGTTATCTTCATTCAATGTAAAAACGGCTACAGCTATGAAAAACAACAATTAAAATTTGAATATCTCCTAACAAATTTCAACTATCCTCCATGTTCAACAGCCTCATTTGGGCGTACAATACTCCTACTTATCCCAGAGGGCTCCTAGGGTTCCCCCGACTACCTCTATCTCAAGAAAAAAAAAGATTTTGAAATGATTCAAAGACGCCCACGGGCAATGATACTCGGTATTCTTTTATTCAAGGGAAAATTACAATAGCCAACCCGGGTATACAACCATCCTCTCCTCTCATACACACAACACCTCAATATTACGTCTTGCTCTCACACACTCACTACACATTGCACTCACCCCTCTATGGATATGCTGGCAGATATAACATCTATCACTCAGTTACACAAACTGATCATCAGGAAATTCGTTGGCATGTTTCCAACATTCTGTAAGTAATTGCTACCAGTAATGTGCTCTGCTACGGTTTGCTCGTTGTGGAATAAGCTGCTTAAGGGGTGTTGAAACTTGAAAGACGTGAGAAGTCCGTAGAAGATAGCCCGCGTGAAGATAGTTGCCAAAGAAAGGATGCGTCGATTGGATACGATGCCACAGCAAAGGTTGAGAAGGAGCCACATCGTGGAAGACTGAAACCGCCCAGCTGTAGCCTGTGTAATAGAAGTTCAGTTGTCGTCCTGAGGGAGTAAAGAAGCCCCCGCGTGCCCATTGATAAGTTGGGATCTGAACTGTGCAAGAGCTTCCTGGAATATACATACAGCAAAGCGTGGCATATGGAAGGCCGACTGGAATGATATATGAAGTGCTTGGAGCTGTCGAAGGAATACCAACGGTGAGTAGGTTTACCTCTGCGTGGTTAAACTCTCTGCGTTACAACAGCGCGTGTCAAATGGATCAAGACTAGTGTGGACCTGTAAGTTGTGATAGAGCGTTGCTTCGAGGAGTTAAATAGTGGATCTTTTTTAACACTCAAAATTCCATTTTGATTTTTTTTTTATTTTTTTTTTAAATGAGACAAAATTGACATTATGGTTTTATTTTGAAAAAGCAGGCACAAGACCAAAGCATTCTGAGATGGGCTCCCATATGTACAAGTTTCCACACTAGTACTATCAAGTTCACTCCCATGGGATTTGAACACACTAGTACTGTCAAGGTCACTCCCATAGGATTTGAACATTGGTGGATGGAAACTATGAAAACTAAGCCCTAGGCGGTCACTCCCATGGAAATTTCCAGAGTGCACTTGAATTATGCAATTTCAATCATTGATATCTACAATTCCAACCATTTTTCTAAAATTTTAACCAGAATTTAGACAAAATTGATTGAAAAAATGTATCTAGAAAAACTTCAAAAACTAGCATTCTTAGAAAAATATGTCTCCATTGTTGTGAAAGGTTATCAGTTGTCAACATGTATTTTGCTTAAATAGAGATTGGCGTGAACGATATTCTTGATTAGCTTGTGTGAAACAAACATGCAAAGGCATTTATACATGCATTGCTAAGGTCATAGTTGTTGAAATGGTGACAACAAATCCCCACATGATATGGATCTAGATCCTATTATTCAGCTTTTGGTTGAGATATGTCAACCTAAGTTAGAATGTATAATTAATGAATAAGTTTCATTGTAATCGTGGGAGAAGTTGTTTAAATATGTGTGTCTGAGAGACAAATATTGAGCCAGGGGCTTCAAGCCCTCTCCAAGCTGTTGGTTGTAATATTCAGTTAGTTGAACAACAAGAACGTCGTTGCCATTGTACCGTGGATGTTTCCCTCGTGAAGTGAAGAAGGGTTTTACCACGTAAACTATTGTCTCCTATATGATTGAATCTGTGTATGTTTTTTCTTTGGTTTTCTGTTGAGGAATTAATCTGTGGCTTTAAAAGAGCCTAAGAAGTGATATAAGAGCTCGGGGAGAGCGAGTTGGCTGTGGAGAAATGCCTTGATTTGTTGGAGAGACAGAGCTGCCGATTTGTTGCTGGAGAGGGACAGATGCATGCCGATTTGCTGGAGATACCCACGGGAGCTGTCGGTTTTTCAAGTCAGCACTGGGCATGAGGGAGGGTTGATCATCCGTTCTTCAAAATTGGAGTTTCAGCGTTGGTTTGTCTTCATGAGGGGAGCATTGTGTTGAGAAGCTGCGTTCAAATCGTTGTGTTGATAAGAAGTGTGGGTGAAGTAGAGGGCGCGACAGAGCAGACAAGAAGGGACGTGGTCTGCCACTATTGACAGCGGTGACATCTCTATCATAGCCACGGATCCTTAAGAAACATTCGTATGGTTTTGTTCTTTGAAAAAGAATTTAAGGTATGATATTTTGATAAAGGTTTAAAGTATGAAAGGTTGACTTTTTTATTAAAAGTTAAAGGGTCACGAGGTGAATGTTTAAAACCTTTTTTTTTTATTAAAGGTGGAGGATTTACTTTGGAATTAAAGTAAAGGTGAATTTTAATTTATTTTAATAAAAGGTGAGTAAAAGGTGGAATTTTGATTTAGGTGGTAGAATTGACAACGAGATGGTAAATGTAAATGTAAATGGAAACTATTTTTCTTATAGAGTTGTATTTTTTGGTTACATGTAATTGGGCATATTGCTCTAATACTTAGTTAGGCATGTGTACCCCTGGTTCTGTTAAGTTGCCTATGAAAAGTCTAGACATAGATTTAGGTAGACTAAAGAAGGGTGGGGGGCATGAGTCATGAATTAAAACCTTGTACATAGGTCTACAGTTGTGGATTTCAGGTCCATGATTATTGGTTGCCCATGGTATGGTGTCCATAGAATTGCATGGCATGGAGCATGTTTAAGGGCTCGGTGAAACTCCATTGAAAGGTGCCTAGAGGTGAGCAGTAAAGGCTCACTTGGCAGTAATGGTCGGTTGTGGTCAAGGTTTCGAATACTCTATTCGAGGTGGAGCACTAAAGGTGCCCCGGTCAAAAATTTGGGTCAATAGAAAGGTCGATGTGTTTATGTATTGACAGGTTAAATCAAGGGTTTGAGAACACATGATGGAGGCAGGTTCATACTCCTTGGAATTTTGGAAATTATTGCAGACAATTGGGGTCGAATGGCATCTTTAGTAATGCCAAGTTGCAACATGAGTTGTGGTCAGAAGCAGTTAAGTGTTATCTCGACAATCGGTCACCATTAGTTGCAAAAGGTTGGAAGATTCTAGAAGAGGTATATTGAACAGGTCTTCTCTTGTGATTACTCTATTTTTTGAAATTGTTTGATTGTTATGTTCATGCTCTCATCAACATTCTAAGTAGGATCTAGATCAAACAGGTAGATCTTTGTTGGTTTTAATGACAATGTCAAGGGATATAGATCATCATTAACAGAGATAGTGTTTGATGGATTTCTTCTCAAATCAGACATAGTAAAAGATGAAAGGAATAAAGCATGACTGGTAGCAGAAAGGTATTTCGAAGGCATTGATTTTCATGAAATATTGTCGTCAATTGTTAAGCTTTTCTCTATTCATGTAGCGTTGGCACTAGTTGTTGTAGCTAGATGATAAGACAAGTTTTTTATGGAGATTTGTATGAGGAGATATGTATATCGAACAACCAAAAGGGTTTGTTCAGGATTACAACAAAAGATTTGTTTGCAAGCTCAAGTAATCATTGTATGGCTTGAAATGCACATCAAGCATTTCTACAAGATGGGTGATTCCTTCATGGTGAGCCAAGTTTTACAAGAAATGAATTTAACCATTGTGTTTATGGTATATTCATTATCTTGGTGTTTAGATTGCTGACGATATTTTTTTTGAAGTAAAAGCATGGTTAAAATCAGCAGGTTGGCTTTGTTGGCAAGGATGTTCGTGGTGAAGGATCAAGGAGCAGCAAAAAAAAAAATCTTGGTCATGGAAATACATAGAGGAAGGAAATATGGTAAGCTTTGGTTATCACAGTTGCAGTATAAGGAAAATATACTTAGGAAATTTGGCATGAAGAATGTGATACCAGACAAATATCCCTTTGGCTTTCCATTTGTTTTCTTCAGGTG
>JASDQU010418117.1:0-10248 GCA_032191745.1 Picea mariana
TGGTGGACTTCCCATCCCTTGGCTGCCGCAATGGCAAGTGCCAATCGTATGGAATCCATATTCGCTACTAGAGAAAAGGTCTCATCATAGTCAATACCATGAACCTTGTTATTGGATAAATCTGTAAGTGCGGACACAAATCGATCTCCCTAGATCCACCCGGATCTAGAACAAAGTAAAACAGAACATGACTCTTTCCCTAGATTCTAACCATTGAATTAAATAGGAGGCAAGAACAAAGAACATACCTTATGATCGCTTCCTTTGGTATTTTTTTCTCCCACTTCGCTCCAGTGCTCTCATATAGTCAAGATCAAAACAATACAAACCAACCAAAGTGAAGAATGCACAATCTATTCAACAGTGAATCTATGTATATGATCAAGGAGTTATACAATAAAGTGGAATTAGCTTTATGGGAAAGGGACATATTACTGTATCATATTGATGGAAAGTAAAGATTACAACCTGAGCCTTGATGTCGCAAACTTCCTTTCGATGGTCCTTGGCTCCGACACACACACTTGCTCACTTGCATGAAGAAGATCAACCACCTTTGATAAGCTTGCTGGAGTTCTTAGCTACTGTAGCATCAATCCTTCACACAATCTTTCACCAATTCTCCAATGAATCTTGCTTAACCTTGTTTTCTTAACCTTTTCCATGAGAATTCACTCAATATATAGGAGAGAATGAATTGGTTACTTGGATAAGAATGATCCCAAAATATCAAGAAATCCAGTGCTAGGATAACCATTCGAATGCCATCTCATCCTTCTAGAAGATTCCCTTCTAGAAGCTTCGCAAATTCATCTTTTTTCCTTATTTAGAAAGAGTTCACACCCTAGCAGTTCAACATAGTGCGAACTTCTCGCACCCTGGCTTAAGGCAGCCTGCGAGAATCATGCATTCTTGCAGGCAAATATACTAGCAGCCTGCGAACAATCCTTAAAAATGTGATTTCTGGAAAGAGATGAAGGTAACTTTTCTTAGGAGAAAGTTCTAATGAAGAGCCTGAGTACACCATCATCAATACATCATCATGATGACCAAAATCATGGGTAACAAACCTACTGAAAGCCTTTGGAGACAAGCCTAGCTTTGTATCTGCTGATCTGTCCATCCGCTATGCTCTTGGTCCTGTAGACCGATCTGCATCTGACAAGTTTCCTCCCAGAAGGAAGGGGAACCAGATCCCAAGTCTGGTTCTCAAGGAGGGACTTACACTCCTCCTGCATGGCGGATTCCCAAAAGGGATTTCCAGCAGCCTCTCCATAAGACTATGGATCTAAAGACTGAACCAAAAAAAGATGCCTCGAAGGCAATGGTTCAGTGGCAATAAGTGCAACAAGAGGCTCCTCGAAATCAGATTGATTCCTCCTGGTAGCAGTTGGCTAACCTACGAGATCCCCTGCATCCTAAAGAGTAGTTTGTGCCCACTTGGGCCTCTGCTTTGGTTCTACAACTGCATATGGATGCTCTGACTCTGCATCCGACTGTACTGACTATGAATATGAATCTGAATCATTTGATTCCTCTTAATCAAAAATCTCATCTAAAGAAGAGTCAGCATGTGCATGGTCATCATCTCAGACAGGTGGAAGAGTGAAGGTGTCTGCATGTGGCTGTTGAGGTACATGCGAGACACTTTCCTTGAATTGGACACTATGCTCAATGATGAGCCGGTCCGAGGAAAGATCTATAAGACGATATCCCTTCACACTGTTAGGGTATCCAACAAAAATGCACTCGGTTCTCTATGGATCAAGTGCCTTCCTCTTTTCAGAGGGATTCTGGGCCCATGCACGTGAACCAAAAATGCAAAAGTGGGTCACTTCCGGTTTGAGACCACTCCAAGCCTCATAGGGGATCTTATCCTTGACAGATCTATGGGGAGATATGTTTTGGATGTATGTTGCACAGTTAAGTGCTTCAGCCCATAGTCTCCGTGGTAGTGAATTTGCATGCAACATGCAAGATGCCATCTCCTTTAGAGATCGATTTTTCTACTCAGGAACTCCGTTTTGCTGCGGAGTGTAGGGAACTATATGCTGCAACTGAATCCCTGCCTCATGGAAAATATTGTGGATCTCATGATTCACATAATCTGACCCGTTATCAGTTCGAAGGACTTTGATCTTCTTTCCAGACTATGTCTCAACCAAGGCTTTGAAATCTTTGAGGTGTTGAAATACTTATGATTTTTGCCCGAGAAAGTAGATCCATGTAAAATGTGAGAAATCGTCAACAAAAATGAGAAAAAACCTCACTTTGTTGATCAATGGATGTGGGAAAGGACCCATGAGGTCATTGTGGATCAGATCTAAAGGTGCAGAAGCTTGCTAAGACTTTCCCTTGTCAAATTTCTCTTGAGGGTGTTTTCCGAGAACACATCCCTCACATACTCCCTTGGAGAAATGGATGTTTGGCACACCATCAACTAATTTGTGCTTGCTAAGTTGTTGCATGTATATGAAATTCAAATTTCCAAAACTTTCATGCCATATCCTACTACTTTCATCAACATGAGTAAGCAGTAAAGCATAATCAAGTTCAATGAATTCAGAAAATGTATACAATCTAGATTGATGATTTATCTCACCAGTAACAACCCTGGAGTTGGTTTGCATGTCATAGATGTCCACGAAATTTGGTGTGAAGATGAATTTCTTTCTAGTGCCATAATTTGTCATATGATACACAGAGAGAAGGTTGACAGAAATCTTGAGAACATGCAACACATTCTTGAAGCTTCCATTGGTGAGTTCAATCCTTCCTTTGCCGGTGACTTCGACAGAAGAGTTGTCCCCCATAAGAATAGGAGGAACTTTGCATGCATCCAATGAAGAATAGACTACTTCAAGGCAGCCATGTGATGTGATGCTCCTGAATCTATGATCCAAGCATCGGGAGAGGAGTTTATGGCAATTAGGGCATGGCTAGAATTGCCTTTCTTGGAATTCATATCTTCTGGCTTCTTCTTCTTTGCACCCTTGGGGATGCAATCTCCAAGGTTGTTTTGCTGAAGTATTTGAGACATCAGATCTATTTTTTTTTTCATGCATGCATATTCCAAATGGAATCCTTTGTGACATTATGTGAATTTCTCTCCTTTTCTTCCCTTTTCTCCTTTGGATCCAGAGGCATCAGTGAAGGGTTTTGTGTACCCTTCCTTCTTCGTATGTGCATGAGATTTATGATTATTTTTATCTTTAGATTTATGATATTTGTGGCTTCCATCATGCACAGTGAGTGCATGTGCCATTGGGACTTTGATTGCGCCCATGTTGATGAGCTTGGTTTTCTCTTGTGTCAAGGATTCGATAAAGTCCTCATGAGAAGGAATCTTCCAGGTGGCTCTAGAGGCGAATCTAAAAGTATGTAATGTGGATAAAAATACAGAGAATTCAGGACCAAGCTTGGAGATAATGGTAAGAACCATTTTTTTCTCCTTTGCCGATTTATCAACCCTGCAAGCTTTGAGTTGCGACAGTAAATCCTTGAATTTTGTAAAGAAATATTGGATATTGTTGAAGATTTTTGGATCCAATGTGAGCAGCTCCACCTCCAGCATGTGTCCCTTCATCTCATCCTATTTTCCAAATATCCCTTCCAAGATTTTCCAGGCTTCATTGGGAGTCTTACAGGAAGATATGTGAAAAAGGAGATTGGTAGAAATAAGACTGCAAATTGTTCCAAGTGCCTCATACATGCGATTTAAGTACTTGGATTTTTCTATGGCTGATGTTGGTTCTGTATCTATATTCATGGTTAAAATATACAACCCTTTGAATCAGATATGTAAAGTTATTTTCTCCTTCCATGCAAAATAGTTGTAAGGTGTAAGAATGAATTCTTTTTAGAATTCCATCTTTTCGATGTCTTCAATCTTTTGTACCTGCAAAAATTTTTGGTGTAGCTTTTTCTTAGCAGTCCATCGGCTCTGATACCATGTAAATGTGTTGAACCTGAACATAATAGATATATCTAAACAATAATGCACACATTTGCAGAGAGAATTGGAGAAAGAATAAGGAGAGAAAGAATGGTAGAATTCTCATTAACCATTGTGAATAATGAATAATTTACACATGATATAATCTGTATATCTCAATGAGTTCGACTTGAGGTGAACCAAGTCACCATATTGGTGGTCTAGAGTGATATGGACACACACCAACAATTATGGGATTTAATTGCCACCTATTCTTGTCTCTCAGGCAGTTACGAGAGTGAACTGCCACCTAGTTGAGTTAACTAGTCAACTAGTCTTCAGTTAACTGAATGAACACACAATAGTGAGGAGTTAACTTAGGGAATCAAGGCTAATGTGCCACTTTGGTGATGATACCAAGGAAAGGTCGAATTAGCATGGTGATGATCCCAATTTTGCATGGTGATGATCCTAATGCAACATCTAAACTCAACTCAACTAGTGAAACTGAAGTGTCAACTGAAAGAGAATATTCTCTAGGTGGAATATTCTCTCCTCAAATATAGGAGACTGGATAATGAATAATTATGACTAATAAACAAATAAAAACCTTAGGAAAAATAAATCCTAGGTGTGTGTGAAGTAACTCCAACATGCCCTACCTCTGGTTTGTGTTTTGAGTTTTCCCTATTCGTAACTCCTCACCGCTTCCTGTCTGTGGGTTATTTGCACACCCCATTGGTATTTTGAGTTATGGTTTCATGGTTAATATAAAATGACTTGGTCACTACCCTATGAATGTTTAAGTGAAATATGATGAAGGACTAAAACCTTCCGTGCCTTGTCCTGGCCAAACCCTCAATTGTTAGCCTGTCTTCTTATGATCTCACTGTCACTCTTGCATGGTGAACCTTATGCAAATATGAGGACATTACTTACCCAAATTTTGGTGGGAACAATATTCGTGCTATTTTGGTTTGGGAACGGGTTTTAATTGGTCACTTGTTATTCTATGATGAAGGAACTATTGGATTCACTTATTCTTTGGAAGTTACAGTTTGTTTATAGGAAGCTCATGAAGTCGATAACAATGTTGCAAATTATTGTTATATTATCCGTGATCGATTTTAATAATGAAAAGAACCTGTGGAGTAAGATTTCCGTGCTATGCAATTGGAAAACCATCTGTTTGAAGTGCCCTACTATCTCTACCACTTACTATCATTGACATATCTCGAACCCTACACATTATAGTGAAGGCGCTGCTTAAGCCAGTTTGAAGTTTGATGAGAGCACTGTTCTTGCTCGGTTACTGGGGCACGAGTTTAATTGGTCTCTTGCTCGGAAATTGTGGAAAGAGTCTTGTACTCACCTATTCATTGTAAGTTACAATATGTTGGAGCTTGCATTCCCGATAACAAATGTTATTTATCTTTGTTAAATTGTCATGTTTTATTGTTTTCAAAGACACTTTTGTTTGAAATTTCTGATGCTCGAATTGAATAATACTGCCTAGAATGAAATTAAAAGAGGTTGCATTGAACGATGGTTTAATTTTATGATGGATGTGAGTTTTGTTTTGGGAGAACTGTGCGTGACCCTGTGGGATTTAAAGGACCATTGTTGGGGTTGATGTTATGAATCATGGCTCATCCACTCTAAGATTATTATTGTATTCATGTAGAGATTATGATGCTGCTCATCATTTCTGTTATATAATGATAATATTGTTATAATGGTTACCATGGTTAAATAATTCTAGGCATATCAAATAGTTTACTGTGTAAAAAAATTCAAAGGCCAACGAGCAATTTTGTTAAGGAAGGCGTCGGTTTGGATTATTGTTTTGGAAACATAATACTGTTTAAACATCAAAATTTTGGAGAGAGATATATTTTGATTGCATCAGAGGTAGCATGTTTTGATTTTTTTTTCACTTGAACAATATCCATAAATTTTCCCTATCATTCTACCATTTTTTGTTAATTACACTCCCTCCATGATCACGATTTCACTTATTTCATCCCTGTTCTATAATATAAATTTTAAAATATAAGTCTGTGTGGAAGTGAAAGAAAGATAACATAACAAGGGTTGAGGACTGATATTCTTGATATTATTATATACACAGTTAATTGTTGAAAAATATTCATATATTGATTCCCTCCATGATACCATTTTTCACTAATTACATTCCCTCCATATTTCCCATGAACCCTATCATTGCCTGTTCACATGGAAATTAATGAATGATGTGATATGGATGGATTTACATGTATCTCGTGTCAATTTTGGATCCAACTTTTGATTCATGTAAGAAGAGTGTTATGCATGGTTTAGTAAGAGCTTCATTGCTGAAAAACTATTTCTACAGGATGTGATTTTTCAGTAGAGAAATCAATGGCCGAAATAACTTAGGCAGGGGAAATTGGAATCGAGGCCATAGGAGGCCTAGATTTTCTATCCATTTTGATGCTGACCCACAAGAATTGAACCAAATGTTCCAAGCTGGGTTCTTTAATTGGGTTGGCCATGGGATACTTCACTCTCAACCAGAAAGAACCCCTTTTATCCTCCTCAAAATATTCTTGGCATTCTCGTTCCTCTACATGTGTGTTTGCAGCCCGAAGTCCCTATAAATGACGGTTGGAAAGAAATTGTCCACCAACTTGTCTCTCACCATTGTGGTTGGCCTATTGTGTCATTTCCTTTACTGCCACCAATTAACCCCAATGTTCAAATTACTCCCACTGTTTTTCCAGTACAATCCTCGCACGCTAGCAAAATATTGAAAACAAAGATTCCACAACCAGTGCAAGACAAAGGAAAAGCAACGACCTCCCCCTCTAGTCCATCCACTGACTCCTCCAAATATGTGTCCTCCTGCCTCCACCTCAAGGATGAATGATCCCATGTGATCAGTAAAATACAACCTCAAAGGTCTAACCAACCAAAGGACACTCAAGAGAAGTCAGTTGGGGACAATAGTGAGAAGAGGAAGTATGCCTTGCAAAGCAACAAATATGGGTTCTAAATTCTTATTTTTATGTTTTTCAGTGATGAGGACAATGTTTAATGGTTTTCAACATATTTTGGATAGCAAGACTTATTTTTGGATATTTTGTGGATAATGTGGATATATATATATTTTTGGATATGATATAAATTATTGCCGATATTTAAATATCCAGTTTAAAAATCCACAGGAGTTACAAGGGTGTCATATGGTTTAAATGATTATCTTTTTTTCTTTATATTTGATGATTAAGAAAGAATAAATGATGGGAATCACAAGGGGTCCCACCTATTTTAGTTATTATTAATTAAGACACTTAATTATATATTATTATTATTTCCTCCTAAACAAATTTGTAAAGTTAATTTGACTTAAATAACTAAAAGTAGTTGAACTAATTAAACTAATTGGAAAAGGAATAAAATCCCAATTGGATGAAGAGACATGGGAGAATAGAAGGAGAAAAACAAGACTAAGGTTTTCTCTTAAGTTACATGAGATAATTTCAGTTTTCATTCATTTCCAAGTTTATTCGAAAGCCTAATTCTCTTGTTGACATCGAGGTCTTTTTGTAGATAGCAAGGTTCAAGACTGAACCATACTTTTCGGCCGCTTGTTTTAGAGGTGTTGATTCATCCTTGATAGTATGTGTATTCTTGTCTATTTTTGAATTAATTTTCATGGATGATAAAGGATATCTTGCAAAGTCAAAATGGTAGCAGTTTGTGGCAAGCTCATTCATATTATTAATTTCAGTTTTACTTTACTATTAGATTGTTTTTTTATGGTGCTCATCGAGGATCTCTAAATCATACTTTGGTCCATACCCTCAGAGGGGTTTGTAAAGAGAAAAACACTTTTGGTATCTTAGAATGAAATAAAATCATATTTCTATTCTGTCTCATACATGTGTTTTTTTTGACTTGGTTTCTTTTTCGCTTTTGGTCTCCATGTTCACTTTAGTGTAAAATATGTATACATTTCAATAGCTTTGTATAAACTTTATTTTAGATTGCAACATATATAAATTATAAAATCAGCCTTAATCCTTGTAATTAATACTCATGGATTAAGCGAATTTTTTTGAGGCTATAAATCTCGGGTGACATTCCCAACTATATTTTCCTATCCAGGCAAGATCCAAAAATGATTGATTAAGGTGTTCCATACCTTTTCCTCAACATTTTTGTCGGAAAATACAACTACTTGATGACATCTACTGATACTAGGTTCTTTTGGATTCTACTATTAACAATGAAATGTAGTGGGGTCCCATTCACCCACATATATGAATGGAAGAGGCACTCCCCTTCCTCAAGATCCTATGGTACTTCTGGTTGGATTGCTGTGGTTGCAATGGTATCAGTGGGTTCTGCATCGATGTTTTGTTTCCTTTTATTTTTTTATGAATCAGATTCTGAGTAGGGGTTCAACTCTTTTTCTTTGAGCTTGGCCACCAATGAATATTTTGAGTGACATTCATCTGTTTTGTGCCAAGGGATTTTGTGGAAGTTGCACCACTTTCCAGTGTCCTTGTTTTTCTTCCTGTTACCCTTCTTTTCCTGTGGCTTGGAATATTTTTCTTGAGGATAGATTTTCTATGAGTTAGGACTGCATTTACCATACTTCGGTTGTTGCATATTTATAGATCCGAACTCCTGCATATTCTGATGCTTAAATTTATGCTCGATTTTGACAACATATTGATAAGAGACTCCCAATGATGAGATATATAGAAAATCCATTTCTGTTTGGATGTACCTATGTAGACCCCCACAATATTTTAGAAATAGATTCCACTCAGAGTCTTTGATACCCAACTTGGTGCGCAAGGTATGGATGGTATTTATGAACTCTGACATTGTTTGGTCCCTCTCTTGATAAAGTGTGGTCCATCTCATATATTGGTTGTCATAGTTTCCAACAGGGAAATATTGTTCCTTGACAACATCCATAAAAGAGTCTCAAGTGGGATCGACCCCAAATATTTCAGACTCTTCTGTAGAGTTTTTCTCACAGTAATTCTCGCACTAATATTTGACATGGGGGACAACCTTAAGGAGAACAAAGGTGATATTTTCCCTATTGGAAAAATTGTGGACAGAGAAATAACCTTATAGTAGATTTAACTAGTTTTCCAAAGCATCCACATTTATCCAAACTTCAAACATGGGAATATAAAAATTAACTTGTACCTTGAAAGGGACAATGCCTCCAAAGTGGTCTCTTGACGAAGAGGCATTTTCTATTGCCAACAGTCGTCAAATGATTTGGAAATTTTTTTCCATCATCTCATCCCTCTGTTATGTGAGTGATTCCTTGAGAAACATATGAATATGATATCCTCCTCCCTCATCTCTCTTTTCTTCCACAATGGGAGGCCATTGGGGTTTGCAAGGATGACCTTCCAAAGGATCAACTAGTTTGATTCCTAATTCCTTATACCCTGACCTCGTTGGTGACATGCACAAAGAAACAAATAAAAAAAAAATTGCTCTGATATCACTGATTTGGATTTATGAGGGAAGAAAATGAAACATAGAAATATGACATAAAAAAAATATACAATAATACTCAATTTCTATTAATGAACAAAATGTATGAGAATTGTAAAAATACAGAGTGAAATGAACTCGCTAGAATGGTGGTAGCTTATCTCTAAGAAGAGATGCGACGACTTCGCTCATTCACAAGAAGATATTTACAATGAGGCTCAAAATAATTTTTTAGCATAAATAATTAATGAGAAAACCCTAAATCCAGAAGATGAAATGCCAAAAGGTTTGTGGGCCTTGATGGGGGTAGTTGATACGTCAACTTCCTGAGTGTTAGAAAAACAGGACTGCGGAGCAATAAAATAAAACAAATGCAGAAATAAAACACAGAAGACACACAATACAAGAGAGACACAAATTTACGTAGTTCACCCAGTGTGGGCTACGTCCACCAGAGAAATTGCCAGGTCCTTCCTTTATTATTATCCAACAAATGAAGGGATACAACCTACAACAAAACCCGTTGTAACTTCCTCTTCTTTATCTCACAATCTCCTCTCTCATAATACAATATTCACCATCATCCATAGCCACAATACATTTCCCTCATAAAAGAGGGTTTCCTTCTAGGGCAAAAAAAACCCTAACATAATCTCTACCGTTAGATCTGCGACCTTATAATGAACGGTCCAGATTTACAATGAAATTACAATATACTTTTACAAGGCAATTTTTGCTTCGGGGGCTTTGCCCCCGAACCTCCGCTGGGGGCCCGCTTGCCCCCAAACCCCCTAGCCGGGGAC
>JASDQU010418119.1:0-10248 GCA_032191745.1 Picea mariana
TGATGTATACTATCCATCCATGGGTGTTGTATCTTCATTTTCATTTTCCTTCATGTCCAAATAACTTCATCAATCTTCTGGTCCAAAACCCATGACTAGGGTTGACATCAATGACAACAACCAATCTTCCAACAAATAGGTCTGTGCCCAAAATAGACTTCCTTCCCAAAACATACATGCACCCAACATTGATATAAATTGCACAATCTTCATCAATTATTTCTTGTCTTTGTTTTGTGCTCTCATCTAAGTACTTCTTTGCTCCATAAATTAAATACTATTAGTACATAATCATTATTTAAATACGAAACACCCTCTCATGCCTTCTTCTTGCCACCAAATGCATGGGACTAATTGGCATGATGTTGGTTTTGAACAACATATGTGATGAAAATAAAGAGCACGACCATGACGATGGGTATATTGTTGGGAGTTCCATGGATGACATTAATCTGAGAAAGTTTGAACGGAACGATGCCGAGATCAGATATATAGAGTGGGCTTGTGAGTCATCTTTGAGTTTGAAAATGCACATCCCCGCATATTATAGTACTGCAAGGGCACGTAATAATGTTGATAAATAGGAACTTGATAAATTGCATAATCGCTTGATCATCAGTTATTTGTTGCCTTTCTTTTCTCTCATCGAAGTACTTTTTTGGTACAATATTTTAGTACGTAATCATTATTTAAATACAAAATATCATCTAAGCACTTCTTCTT
Source organism: Picea mariana (assembly GCA_032191745.1). Lineage (NCBI taxonomy): Eukaryota > Viridiplantae > Streptophyta > Pinopsida > Pinales > Pinaceae > Picea > Picea mariana. Next base: position 724 of record JASDQU010418119.1, read on the forward strand.
GCCAGAAAACTTTGGGCCAAAGTCCCATGTTTTCATACAGTTTCAACTAAGATGCTATAGAAATGAAAAACATGTTCATCGAAACTTTGTTGATGCAATACTATGACAACAATGACGATATCTACGATCATGGTAGTATAAAAATGAATGAGATTCTCTTGGTTTCAAGAACAATTTATCCTCCACTAAACAATACCAACCATGTGAATATGGAAGCTCATATGATCCCTCCCCCCTCACATCACTTTCAATTCCCCAATACCCAATCCATAAAATAGAAAATAACCAAAAGCAACATAGTAAGATTCATGCATAGAAACTACCAAAACAAAAATTAACGAAGGTAAATGAAATTATGTGTTTGTAAATGATATTTTTAGTTTACCACGTACTCTATTTTGTCGACTATTTTCAGGTTTCACATTATAATTAAACAACATGTAAGAATACAAGATATAAAAAAGTCACATAAAACTTAAAAATATGTAATTAATCGAAGGCATAAGTAAATTATTTTAAGAGAACAATTCATACAAATTAAAATATATAGTTACGTACCTGATCCAACTCAACATCTGTATCATCCTTCTTCTAAATCTTCTTCTTCATCATACTCGACATCTATATCATCATCCGGTTCATAAATGATGTTGAAAGGATTGATGATATCATCATCATCATCATCATCATCAATATCATTTTCAAGCATATTTTCATCGACATTATCATCAAGAACTGCATTAATGTCTCCTATGCCTGGTTCATCTTCTCCATCTTCTTTGTCTGTCGATCCATGATCTTCCAACTCTGTCTGATTTGGCACATCATCTTCTTCTTTAATATCATCTTCTTCCTGTACATGAGTATACTTAACTGGCCTTCCTCTTGGATCATATCTAACAACAAATGACCAATCCCTCTCACCTGGAACCTTTGAGTAAAAGACCTGTTCACATTGGCTTGGAAAAACATAGCGATCATGTCCTATTTCAAACATCGTTGTTTTAATCATCGAAAATCCATTGGCATGCTGAATAAAAATTCTTTCCTCATCGCGTTCATGCATTCGTAACCTATACCATTTGACATCAAATATAACTAATTTGAAGGAATTAAAGTCACACTCAAGTATATCATTCAAATACCCATAGTATCTATTTTCAGATTCTCAGGGATCTCTGTCACTCTCAGAGGAAACATTAGTGACCTGGAATACTACAGTTATCCCAGCATAAGAAGTTTTCCTGGTTTCATCCAACTGTTTGATGCGAAATTTACGACCATTACACCACACAGCCTTGTGGTGTTTCAACTGCAATATGTCAGACATGTAAAAGATGAATTGTTAATTAATAAACATATTTATATAACTTGGAAAGTATATGAAAAATACAAACCTACAGTTACATTAATATAATATAAAATCACTGAATAAAATGGGTGAATTTGTTTGCCTGTTCATCTTTCAAACCATATGCTAAATCAATTTCTCTTTGCGTAACATTGACATGACTGTTACGACGAGCTTCTCTAACTAATCCAGACAGTTGTTTCCATGATAGCCAACCACCATGATGTTGTTTACATATTTCAATCCATACATTCATCTAGTCAAGATTGTTTGCAATGTATAAATGCAGTGCATCCCAATCTTGAGCAACTAAATCAAAAAATCATAATTCATCAATATTAAATATTAGTTATATCCATGGTAAATATAAATAATTGATGAAATAATAGATATTAATATATTAACGAGTATGATCATATACACAAAAAACAAAAAGTTACACGTATTAATATAAATCTCCACAATTATGAATATAATACCTCACTTTTTTCATTGTACCTTTCCCCAACATGTTCTCCTGAACTTCAATTTTTTTGATGGAGTTCACATCCCAAATGCAATCCACTATATGCATAGTTGGCATTGCTAATTTAGGAAGATACTGACTAATATACACCATGTATTGATATACCATATATCTCTCCACCATAGAACCCTCGGGACATGCTCTTTGTCTAACCAAAGCCTTCAATGATTTCAAGTGCCTCTTCACCATCCACATTGACCTTGTGTGTACAAGTCCACACATTTCAATCTCCTCAACTTGGTGTATGAGGTAGTGTTATTGTGCATTGAAAAATGTTGGAGGTAGATACTTTTTCATTTCACACATTAGCCGAAGAATTTCTCTCTTCCAATACTTTATATCATATTCATGGATTTATTTCAATGATAACCATCTATAGATCATGACACAATAAAATAACATGTTTCAATATTATAACATAATATAATATATTAAATTACAAGTAAAACACATGTCATTAAGTACAACAACAAATTGAAAGAACATTTTGCATATAAATCCCAACTACTTACCTCATTTATTTTCCAAGATCATATATAACTTGTTTGACGTTGTTGTGAAATTCGTTTGGGAGAGATAGCGGTAGAACATACTGTATCAAAAAAATGATTTGTTATTTGTTTCGACCAAAGTAGACAAAAATAAAATAAAAATCTTAAAATATGTATATGGACAATATATAAATATGTATACCAAAATTATTACCTTAATGAAGATATGCCAATCATGTGATTTTACCCCAACAAATTCACCTTTCTTCGTTAAGATATTATTTATGTTTGAAGCAAAACCCGTGCGAAATTTAATTCTTTGAATGACCTCTTTTACATAATTGCTTTGTTTCTCTGTCAATAACCATGGAAGGTAATTATTTTAGTCTACATCACTATTTGATTGGATCACACTTCACATTGCATGATTGGATTCCTGAATGTTAGTACAAATTTTGAAAACTTTTTCTTTATCTCTCCTACCATCTATGATTCACCATAACGTTTATGTCACATTCTCCCCGATATGCATTGTATCAAACAAATGAGATATTTTTAGCTCCTCATAATAGGGAAACATCATGAATTGAGAGGGATACCATTTCATTCCTCGTGGAAGCCCATTATCAACACCTTCATGATGGCGGCCTTCACCATGAAGCATAAAAGAAATCACAACAATTCAAATACGCTAAAATAAATTCAATAATTATTAAAACAAAAATTCAAAACATTACATGTATGATACATAAATAAATTGTGTACCTTGACTATTCCTATTATATTCCAACCTCTAGAGGTGAGGTGTCATTCTTTGTGGTTTTAATCCAGTCTCTTCTTTCCCATTGAAAATATGTTTTTTAGTAGTACGATACCTATGGTTCTTAGAGAGGAGGTTTCTATACTCGTCAAATACCACCTTTCCTAAACTTTTTGAATGACGATACTTCATATTAGGACAACAAATTGGACATGCAAATTTACCCTTTGTTTGAAGACCTGCAACGTCAGATGAATTAGTGTCAATTATACGATGAGATTATTTTAAAAACATGCATGATATCTTTAAAAAATTATATAGTATTAAAGTGCAACAAAATGATACATACCACAAAAATGTGTTAGTCCCGGGGCATCATGAATTGTCCATACAAGTATTCCATGGAATTGAAATTTCTTCTCCCTGATTGGTTTACATATGTCATACATAGTGATGTCGACCCATAACTTTAGTAGCTCGTCGATAAGAGGCTCAATATATACATTCATATCTTTAACTTGGTACTTACTAATTGTTTGAAATTACACATAATTACTACCATGATATGTATATATAAGTAAATAAATAAACAAAAGATATTATGCAAAAAATGAAACAAATGAAAATGTTACATTCAAAAAATTAATGTAAACAAAAACCTGGAACAATCATTGTCGACATTATGTGCTCCCTCTTTATTGACATCCAAGGAGGAATGTTATTGTTGATAAAAAAAAATAGGCCACACTGAGTAAATAGACCTAAGCTCTCCGAATGGGTTAACACCGTCAATTGTCAATGAAAGCCTAACATTACGAGGTTCATCTTTGAAATCTTCCCATTTTTCCTCAATTTCCCTAAATGCATAACCATCTGCAGGAATTCTAAGAACACCATCTCCACTTCTGTTCCGTGCATGGTAATCCATAAATTGTGTTATGCTTTCACACTTGAATAATCACTACAAACGTGGAATTATGAGAATATGAAAAAGAACCTTTCAAGGCACCTTTTTTGTTACTTGATCGGTTCAATATCTACTGATAAGACATTGTGGGCATTCTGTTTTTGACGCATGTTGTCCATAATATATAATATGATCATTAGGACATGCATCTATAGTTTGATACTCCATTCCAATGTCTTTCATAATGGCATGCAAATCTCGATATGTGCGACGTAAAATATTTGACGATGGTAACAAAAATTCACCTAACAATCTAAAACATAACAATTAATTACTAGTTAATGTAAATAATATTAATCGTAAATATTGCATTTTTATTTTACACATTAATTAACACTAGAAAAATATATAAAAATCAACATTTATGTATATGAGATGAAACATATTGCATACCTTAGGATCTGTGTCATACAAGTGTTTGACAAATGATTCATAACCTTTAAGTTCACCAACAACAATTTAGCAGAGAGAAAATTTGCTCTTGAGCCTTTATAAAGTCATTTATTTTCCTTTTTCTAATAGAGGTCCATCATAAATACCATCACTGTCCCCATCCTCATCTGACTGAGCAAAAAAATCTTGGATCATTTGATTTGTCCCATCATCTTCTTCCATGAGAACATGCAAAATTAATGTGTATAACAAATATTCAAACAATATATATATATAGCTAATTACCACAAGACGATATTCATTCGATCCCCCATCAATGTGCCCATATTTCCTATAATGTTTTTTAGCCGTTGCTATTAAAATTCTTTTTTTTGTTTGTTTGTTAATTGGTCCGGACCTTCTTGGCATTGGGATTAACCTTTGGCTTGAGAAACCGCAACTCAGGGGCATCTAAACCATCAAAATCACCCAGGGATCACACCCAGCCTGAGCCACACCGACCCTTAACATGGTTGGATTTTTTTTCCCCGCAGGTTTCGAACCTGTGACTTTTCATCACAGACTGAATTAACAACACACTCCATCACCGACTGTCCTACACCTCGGGGACTAAAATGTTTGAAGGACATGGGGGTGGGCTTTGATCCACTTATGTGTGCATGGGTCACGATACCATTTAATATGGTATCTCTGGGTGCAACCACACGTTCGACCACTACCTCAAGGTGTCCCCATGGCTCCAGGTAAAGCCCTCACGAGAATTGAACCTTGCCCAACCGTGAAAAACTCCTCGCTTTCCACCATTGGATCCAACCCCTTTGGGCGTTGCTATTAAAATTCTTACGGGACATGTAAAAACACATTTTTTGCAAGGGAAATAAGATCTACCATCACCCTCTTCACCCTCTTTACTTTTTTTCCCACCGCTAATATTTTCCGCCATTATTCTTATGCCTTTTATTATAGCAAGATTGTCACAACATCACTAATTTGCTAAATATTTGTATATTTTATTTCATCACCATTTTGATGAACGTTGACCAAGTCAATATTGACTTTGTCAAATAGTTGGGTGACTGTTTTAGTTAGAAGTTTTTGAAAAATGCAAAAATTCATTTTAAAGAATATTTGTCAATTTTGAAATTTTGAAGTTTTTCTTATATGAATAAAGGATTAAGAAGCCTGCCATCGATGCTCTAATATCTTGCTTGAGTATATGCAGGCACAAGTATTACCAGGAGACATTGAGGTTCTCATGCACTCTCTGATGAGCACATATCCCCATGTAGGAGATAGATGTTATTCCCCCAACCTAGGGGTAACTAAGGAGATGATGTCTCGAGGCCCGTGGATAGAAGACATGGAGTGTCGAGAGCCATATGATCGATTGAGTCCATATTGAGAAGATAGAACCCCTCCTCTCCACCACACATCACCATTCATCGTCAACAACATAGCAACGTCGGCCACACTGGCCAGGCCCAGAAAAGACAACAGATCTTGCTTCATGATGTAACATGTCCGGTCTCATGGTAAGTATCATTTTAATAAATGAAGCATTTGAGCATGTTGCAAAGAGTCATTTCTTGATCATGGATTGTTTTCTTGGAAACTATACCTTTTGCCTTATTTCACCATGGTGGTTGACATGGTTTCCTAGTAAGTGGTCCACCGTTGGAAAACGGGTTGCTATTGGGAAGACTCCTTGAAGGGTCATCATACCATCCATGCTCATTTTTTCCACTTTTCACACCTCTTCCGTTTCGTTTCCTCATATTTTGGGTTTTTGGGCTCATTGACCCCAAGAAGGGCTTGTACCTCATTTCATGGGAAGAAGGGGCTGAAGGCCCATAGGTGTTATAGCTGGAAAAATTTAAAAACCATAAATTATCCTTCTAGATGCTCACCTTAAGGTCCTGAGAGAAATGAAACACTTCTCCATAAAAAATGAAGGACCTTTAAAAAATAAAATGATTAATAAATGTCTTTCTTGATGGGGGAATGCATTGCGGGGTATTTTAATTTCTAGTGCATATGGCCGCCAATGTGTCCCAACTTCAAGTGGCATTGCAGTGCTCTTTTACTTTCCATTGCACATAACACTCAATGTCCGGACCACAAAAAATGAAAGGCAAATAAAGGGCTTGGAAAAATGTTGCATTGAAAATGAATGGATGCAACACACCCTCCACAAAGCCACCCATAGATGATACAATACGAGCCCTTGATATGTCAGGAACCCCATGCCCAAAAGTCATACCCCCATACACCTCATATTCACATGGCCTAGAGGGGGTCTTTTTGGGAAACATTCCTTGAATTGGGGATTGACCTACCCAATAGGGCACCATGACAACCCTCCAATACCTAAATTTGGCAAAGTTTGTAACGTCTTTGAGCATTTTTTTAGTTTGAAAAGGGGGGATTTAATGCACATGTTTGGGTGGTTCTTTTATTAAATGTGTCTTACTTGAAATGATACATGTGACTTGTGGACCCTTGGAGGGTGTATTTTCTTTTCTTTGCAGGAACTTTCCCAGTGGAAGACACTCATGAAGGAACTAGGCCACTTGGACCTTCATAGGGGCTTGAAAACCCATTGGATGGATGTGGTGCCCCACTCATTGGAGGCCTTGAATGATGAAAATTGTACTTTGAAAGACATACTTAGCACATGAACTAGGCTTGGAACCATGAAGGAAGGATGACATCACCCTCCTATGTCAAAATGTCTCTCTTGGGAGGCCTGACGTGACATTTTGATGGAATGTTTGTTATGATTGGCACATTTGATGATGTTATGGGCTTGAAGCCCCACTATATTACTTGATTTGGGGATGATGTGGCACCCTTCTAGCTTGACCTCCTAGCCTTTGGAGGATTTTCCATCACATGTGCCACCTCGGAAATAAATTTTATGGGCTTATGTCCCATCATTTTGTTATTTTTGGTCATTTTGTAGACTATGTGGGAAAAAAGACAAATCAATTTGCTAATTAAGCATTGTAACTTAGGTTTAGGCCTAAAATTATGGATTTATTTATGAAGTGAACAAACTAGGGCTTGGGTTTTCTCATATAATTATGAGGCAAGTCATTTGTCACAAAATCATAACTCATCACTTGGAAAATTGCTCATGGACTGAAATTTTGGCCTCTTTGAACAATTCACTCTCTTTTATTTCTTGTCATAATGGTTGCAACACTTGTTTATTAATGGAATTAAGGCTAGCGACTTCTCTTGGATGCTTTTTATTGGACAATCATTGAAATTTATTTGATAAGTAAGGGTTTTGCATGCTATCTCTTGGATTAGGTAAGGAATTTCTACAATCTTCTGTTTTTCTTATTAAATTCAAGGTTATACTATCAAACCCTAGGAACAGTATAAGGGGATACACCCTCCATCAATGGATTTTCTTATATTTTCATTGTAAGGACTCAAATATTGCTATAAGTGTTGAAGGAAAATCTCCCTGCGGACAGGTAGATCTCCTCAAAGAGCTAGAATCTTAACTCTAAGACAGAAAGTGCTTATCATGGTCACTGACTTCCTTTTAGATCCAGGTGGACTAGTGTGTGAGAAGGAAGGAGAAAATAAGTACCTTTTACCGGTGTTTGTCCCTGCATGCTCCGAGTTGAGCTCCAATCTTTCGCTCCTCGATAAGCCCTATAGACAAACAAAGTACGACTACTTCCTACTCTATCGAGATTAGTCCAAAATAGGTATATCTACTAAAGAGACAAATTCATGTGAGATTGAACACGAGTTAGAAAGAAACAGGCCAAGCAGATTATATTAATGAGGACAAAACATTGCTTACAGCCGTAGATGGATTGCAACAGCTTCGTCGAGTCCTCCTTGTCTACCCCTTGCTCAAAAGATCCACGATCCAAATGATGATAGCTTCACCGATTTCTCCCTATGAGATCATAGGTCTCTTACTTCCAAAATATCTTTCCAGCACCACTTATAAGATCATAAGTTTGGTGTGATTCTCCCTTTTCAATCCTCTTTCACCATTAGAAAGCTTGCTTATATAAGCCTTGGAGAGGCTTTAACCACTTGAAATATCCTTGGGGAAGTTGAGGATTTGCCTCCTTCAGTTGAGGATCTGCCCTAAGAACATGGCTAGACTAGGGATTCGAGCTCAACTGACTTCTAAGAATGAAAAAATCCTTCCCCCATTCATCTCAACAACTCAACTACTGCCTAAAATAGGTAGCGCTCCCTTAAAAGGGCCATCAGAGCGCTGTAGCGCTCCCTAGTAGTGTTTAGGGGAGCGCCAACGCTCCTAAGGGTAGGAGCGCTCCTGCAAAAGGGCCAAAGAGCTTTAAAACACTCCCAGATAGAGTAAGGGGGAGCGCCAACACTCCCAGAAGAGGTATAGGGGAGCGCTCCCCTACAAAAACTCAGTTTTTGAGGTGCTTCTAGATGGCAAAAGGTTTGTAAGCCTGCTGACTCATTTCTCCTCTTCCAAATCAAATGTTTGAAGTGTTTCAAGTGTCCTTATCATGTCGTTATAGGCATGACATAGGCATCATGGCAGCATGCTTTCTTTGACACTTGCGACACTTGTGAGCAACATGCGACACTTGCGACCTTTNCAAAACCTTAAATTAAGTGCTCCTTTCAAGTGGCAAGAGGTTCTTATCTCCAGTTAGCCATTCCTCCTTCTCCAGATCAAGTATTTGAGGCATTTTAAGTGTCTCCTTAGTGTCGTCATCATGGCAGTATGCTTTGATTGATACTTACGACACTTGCGAGCAACATGTGACACTTTCCAAAGTGAGTAATGTTGATGTGTAACAGATTGCCCCCCAAAGTATGAAGTTAGAAGATGAGAACTGATAAATGAAATGCTTTTTAGACTTTCAAGCAAGGGTATAGACGCAGAGAACCTGACAAAAGATGCACACAAACATCCAACAAATATTATGACATGTTTCAAACCCAAGGCAGGCATACCTATGCTTGGGTGATCAAGATTTGCAAGATATGGCCGCCATAAAATACACTGCGGATCCATAATTGTAT
>JASDQU010418121.1:0-10247 GCA_032191745.1 Picea mariana
CCCCCCCCTTCAGTGTGAGACTATGACCTAGTGGGGGTGCCCAGGCCACTGAGTCTCCTCATTACCTCTCTAAGAGGTGGAGGAAATTACACTTTATCATTCGTTGGGCTTCTTCCATCTTTGGGAATTGATGAGTAAGGTGATCATCCCCACAAAGCTTGCATGGAAATTTCACCTTTCTCTTTTCATCCTTTGCCCCCTTAGAATTTTTTTTGGGCTTCTTATCTTTGTCCCCACCACCATTCTTTCCCTTTCTTTTCTTCTTATCTTTGGGATGCTGAGGACCCTTTTGAGTCTTCAATTGCATAGTGTGTACATATGAGGATTGAATGGTGAGGGTGGTCAAGCCAGGGGATGGACCAACCGCAGTTTGTTGTATAAATAGTTGTTGCATCTGGATAGAGATCAAATCTACGGCCTTCATTTTTTAGGAACTGACAATACCATCGACATGCAGTCTCGATTTCAGTTTTTCCAAGTCGGGAGTTGATTGTGGTGCGTTGGGCATGATCTCGTAGAGCATACCTAATTGAGAGAAAATCAACTCCAACTGTTGTGCTCTAAATATTACCTGCTCTTCTCTAAACACCCTTGAAGTGGACACATCCTTAGAAATGTAAGGAAGTAATGACTTCAAGAACCATTATAAGAGAAATTATAGTGGGATCGTGGCTTTGATCAAGCTCTTTTGTCTCCTCCATTCCCGAATGTGGTCGGAAATGTGTGTTGATTTATCTTGTTCAAATTTAGCTAAAATCTCTTTAACAACATCATATCGGACAGGGAGTTGGAAATGGTTGAGAAAAACCATGGCGAGATCACCAAACATAGTATATTTAGACCTCTCCGGTTCTATATACCATTTAGCGACAACCCCAGTGAGGGTGCATTACAACAATCGTAACCAGATTGAGTCATCGTTCAACAAATTAGATGAGCACCACAAATGAAAAGTCGTTACGTGGTCCTATGGGTATTCACCACTATTTCCTTTGAACTTTGGTATGTACGATGGTAGTTTGGTGGGGACAGTGGGCTAGCTCAAGTACTGACGAATCGGGTCATTCATCAACTTAGAAAAATATGGAAAATGAAGAGTTGCAAGAAAAGGTAGCCTAGGCTACAACATCGACTGATTGGCAACCTGAAAAGAAGGTCCTGGATTGAAGCTAGCAGCAGGGCAGCAGGTTTCCAAGAAGATCTTTTGAATGAGCTAGATCCTTGAGTAAATCCTTGTTTATAGTTAAACAGAAGAAATCTCCCACCTATCTGATTCTCGAATGAAAAAATAGGGTTATTCCCTGCAAATCATCCTTGTGAATGAAAACCTCCCTGCATGGGGTTCGACTGACCAGGAAATGGGTTTACCCTAATGGCATTCGTTGTGAAGGGAAAGACCCTTGCATGGGATTCCACGGATCTTGGAAGGGGTTTCCCCTGCCAACACTTGAGATGTGGCGAAAGGTTTATTCCTAAACCCACCATGCAATTTGAATGAGGTCGAGGTGGATGGCATGCTAGCATATTGGGATGTGCTACCCATAGAAGCACCCCAACCCCCAAATGGGTTAGGGTCGGAAGAAAAATAGATGGATATGAGCTCCACCCCAAGGAACAGCTTGGTAGGGAATCGAATAATTCCTTGAACCAACATTAGACACTTGGGACATTGACTGAGATCCAGTCAACACATTTAGTATGTCCATCGATGGTATATCAAACAAAAAAGTGTTGTTTATTGAGGGTAATGACATGGCCACACTACAAGGCTGGGTGGAACCAACAATCAGCAAAACAGAACTGTTGATAGATGCGACAATGGTGAATTAAATCACACTAGTTGTTTGATTCGACATGTTGGGGGTGTTAGTCCTCAAACTTACTATAACCCATTAGCCTTGGTTTTTAGCTTATGCCATCAATAAAAACTCATTCCTACCTTCTCAATTCCAAAAAACCTTGTCTCAGTATACCCTTGTTTGTATTAAGTTCTTTGTCCACTTCTTTTTTTATGATTTTGTGTCTTTGCTTTGCTTGAGTTCATTTTCATATGCTTTCAGTAAGATAGATTTGAATATTCACAAGGTTTGAGTGTGTTCCATCAGACATTCTATTCAAATTTTAATTTTTTGTTAAGTTGAAAGAAAGACAGAGTCGCTACAAAAATGTCATCATTCTTGTAGCACCTAAATCTGTCGTTTTTTAACATGTCATAGTCCCGAAAATCATGTTAATTGTTACAACAGCATCCAGAATATCATGCAGGGAATCATGTAGCAACATGATTATCAACAAATGATGATTCAACACAAGGGATGTCATTTAAAGAACACAAGCATGTACATGTTTATGCATCCACTAAAGTTAGGTTTCAGACCACGATTTGAACCATTTAAAGTGATGATTTAATTTTGAGAGGGAATTCATATAACTAAATTTGGGGCCTAATGACATTCTTGCAGCCGAGGAAACCTCTCTATATCACTTGCCTGTGTAGGAAAGTTCCAAAAAACTATCAAACTGAAACCCTAGCATATGCAAGTTGACAGAGAGCGAAGTTAGAGTAATGGAACCTAAGAAAAGTGGTCTGGAAAATTGTTTGGAACTAATTGGAGGTGAATTGTTGGAAGCATATCCTAAAACCATGCAAAAATTCATCAAAGCAGGTTGGTACCACTTCTGTTGTAATTTCTAGGATTACCAGGAGAAGGTTTCGATGTTGTTCACCCAGAATTTTGATGGTTTTAAAACTCAGGTGGGAACAATATTAATCTATGTTATGGAGAACTCGATTGGGTTGGCATGTCATTGACCTATGAATGGTGAGAGATGGTGGAATAAAGTTGAGTTGTCTGCATATATGTACAAACAATTTTTTCTACTAGAGCATCACGATCCTGAGTGGAGTCAAGGGATCCCAAGTAAATGTTTAAAGGACGAATGGAGGGATGTTTTGACACTAGTCCAGAAATGTATAACAGGTGAGGGACGATTTTCTTATGCATATCGTTATCATTTGAGGATTTTTATGCATCTAAATGGAGACATAGAGATGAATCTACCTTTTTATTTGTTAAAAAGTTTGACCAAAATGTCTAAGAGAGTGTAGAATCATTCTCAAACTACCCATAAGAATTTATTTCATCAAGGTTTGATGAAAATGTTGGTTTTGTATGCATTAGGGGAGGTTTAAATGGCCTGGAGGTATTTATTGACCTCTGTAGGGCTAGATGAACAAGACACAAAAAAAGAGAAACCTAAAGTTTCAAAAGAAAAAAGGATCCTGCAAAATTGAAGGAAGTCTCCCCTGTAGCCAAATTAACTTGATCTTTAAAAAGGAAGCTTCAACTACAAGAAGAAGCTAAAATTAAACAAGAACCTGGACCCCCTGTTTCATGGCATGATTCTAATGGTTTTGACATATTGTATACAAGGAGAATGGTAAAACAAAGAGCAGAACAGCAAGAGGAAGTCAAGTCAGAATCCGAAACAAAATCATGTTATAAACCTATAGGGAAAATCATTGAGAAAAAATAGAGTAAGTTGGACAAAGGCAAACAAGTTGCAGATTATCGCAGCAGGCCTAATACTAAATCAACCAATAAACTAAGGCTCAATTCCAAGGCTTTTTTCAAACCCTCCCTCAAGAAAGACAATTTGATTATCATAGATGAAGATGCAGTGGAGAAGGCCCCAAAGAAGATCCTAAGAGCAAGGAAAAAGCCACCAGTGCCAGATATATAATTGTCAAATTCTGAAGTAGAAATAGAATAGGATCCTACCTATACCCTAGAGATAAATGAGTTTCTAGGACCATACCTACAAGAAACCCAAATTCTAGAAAATTTTGTAGAGAAGGAGATCATTGTGGGGTCATCTTCAAAGGGGCATAGGTACGAAAATGAGAACAAGAAAGCACAAGCTATCAATTGATCTAAATCAACCTGCACCTAAGGAAGGCTTTGAGGAATGTAGGATAGAGATAGGGGATGAATCAAAGAAAAAAATCAAGAAATTGCAAACAGCTATCAAAAAATTGAAACAAGAAAGACTGGCACTTAAACTCCGGAATTTCTAAGCTACAAGAAAAGGTACAGAAGCTGAAAACAAAGAAAAAACATCAACATGAGATGTCCAAGAAAGTTAGAAAGATGAACATTAAGTAGTATTGGAGCAATGTATTTCTCAAGACTAAGTTGAAACATGAACAATCCAAAGGTCAGTCCTCTTCTCAATAGTGAAAGTTTACAGGTTATGATATCACATACATTTTTTATTTATGCCACCAAGGATCGTAGTTTTGATATCCCTTTTGGTGAGATGTTGGACAAGTTCAAGGAGAAAAAATCACTTTTTTATGCAGCCACATTTTGGTCATAGTCTTATGCAGATTCAAAGACTCAGCTTAACACATTACTTGAAGCAATTGCAACAGCCCCAATTTTATAGGTCCATAATATCTTCAAGGATATGATCCAGCCTACGAATCAAGTATTTTCCTTAAAGACTAAGTTCTTTGAATTGTAAAGCAATCAATACAATAGAATTCAATTACTATATGTTAGCAAACAATCAGAATTAAATCATAATATTATATAGTTTATAGGATCTATTGTGACCAACTCTGTGCATAAAAAGAAGATTTGTTGACAAAGTTAGGGGTTCGAGTAGTGGAGAAGATTATACTCTGTCTCTAATTGTAATGTTTGGGACATGTTGCATTTTACACTTAATGGAAAAGGATATATGATGGTTAGACTTCTCTTCTTTTCTTTCATTTTTTCTTGTCTTAATTAAATGCATGTGTATCTTTGCAAAGCATTTGATATATTTTTTATGTTTGAAGCCAGTAAATATTTTGTTGATTGTTGCTCCTTATAGGATCTGTGTTTAAGTACTTCGTTCTTGTTTCTGAATGATATTTAGGATCAAAAATCTTCCTTGCCAGTTAACAAATTGTGAACTTGCATTTTTCTTTACTTTCATGTTTAACTTCGTTATCTAGCTCATCAGATTGAATACCATTGACTAAGTAAGTATGATTGGAACTTGATTTTGTAATCGGAAATTGAAATTTCCTATTTCATTTACTACTTGACCTATCAACCTATCCAAAATCCAAAATAAACCTACAAAAAAAAAACCATTTCAATAACTAAGGTGCCCTAGCTTGCCCTTAGCAGTCAAGGACAACTTTAGGGACTAACATCTTTTGGCATTGTTTTTTAGGAACATAGTAAAGAATATATTTATCCCTATGAAGAACAACAATGAGAAAGACTAGTTGTTGACAGTGAAAAAGAGTTGGATACAAAAGTAAACCGCATATTTTTCACCTAGCAACTCCATTGAAAAATACTTGGCTCCTAAAAGAGAAGTGAAGGGATCCAAGTCTGATCCTATCAAAGCTGCAGTACTAGCTTCATCTTCAAAAATGAAAATTAACAGAGCCAACCCAGATCTTAAGCCAGCTCCAACAGTATCAAATCCTGAAAAATTGTTGAAGAAATCAAAAGACACTTACCAAAATATTTAACAAATGTACAGTAAAACCCCTCATGAGATCAAACCTACAGAAGCTTCTGCAAAAATTACTTTTTCTAATGCCTTTGATACAAAATTTTCTCTTTTGCTGAGAGAAAGAATATATGCTACATTGAGTTTGATGCAGGAGGCAGCCATTGAAGTGGAATCGAATATTTTGGCAGCAGAAAGGTTAAAAACAAGATATGATAGAGATAAAAAGAAGTAGAAAGAAGATGTTCCATCTTCCTCTCATGCAACAACATCTAAGCAACAGATTGATGAGATGGATAAAATGTTAAAAACTCTCACATCAAAGCTTGCTAGACTGAAACTACAGAGTAAGCAGCCAGACATACCTCTTCAAGAAGGGGAAAATAGTTTCCAAAACAGTTTAGAAGACAACAAAATGCTCCTCGTGTTATGCAGAGGGAGAGAATGAATCAAGATGATCAAAAGGTTTTACCACCTTTGCAAGATAATGTAGTTGAAGAGGCAGAAGGAAATGATGAGATTGAAGAAAATTCAACAATCCTTTTAACTGATGTTGAACTCCATTCTACTCATTTAACTCAATAGGATTATGAAGATTCTTTGATATCGAGTCAGTTTGACAATTGTGAAAAAGAAGAAATTTTTCAAAATGAGCCTCAGAAGAAATATGATCTAAGTCCTAGATCAGATGGATCTAAGGAAAATACACCAGTTCAGACTAAAAAGGCTAAAGTCTCAGTCAATCAAGGTTCAACTAATGATTCAGGGAACAAATCAAATCAGCACCAGCATCTCATCAAGGTTGATGCCCCAAAGGTAAAGGAAAAAGAAAAAACTCTTGTTCCTTTTAATTTGGAACATGAAATTAATAAGATAAAAATTCTTGTACCTTTGGTGGAATTGATGAAAAATTAAGCATTTAAAAAATCAATCTTAAAAGTCTTGTAGCCTCCTGCTTCTATCATGTCTTCAGATACCATAAATTTGGAAGATAAAAATCCAGACATCACTGTAGGACCTCATATTGAAGATAGATTTGATGCTTCACCTCCATTTTACATATCTCTGAACATTCATGAGAAAATTTTGCACAACTACTTTATGGACTCTGGAGCGTCACACAATGTTATGCCTTAGGTAGTCATGGATGAATTAGGTCTTGACATTACAAAACCCTGCCAAGATCTCTATTCCTTTGATTCTAAAAAAGTTAAATGTCTAGGGGTTACTAAAGATATGGTTGTTACCTTGTCCCAACTACCTATGAAGAGTTTTGTTATGGATGAGGTAGTTGTTGATATACCACCTAAATTTGGCATGTTATTATCCAGATCTTAGGCTAAGAAGTTCATAGGATCCTTGCAAATGGACCTTACATATGCTACTATACCTATATTTGGAGGAGAACACATAAGGTTGTACAGGGAAGTCAGGCTATCCTATCTTGTAAGTGATCATGAAAATCCAAGAAATCACCCTATCTATGCAGTTGATTATGAACTTGGATCATCCATATTTCATATCAGTTATGATGCTTTTGAACCAATATGAGTCGAATATGTGGACAACCAAGTAAAGGATGTGGAACATGCAGTGTGGAAGATGTTCTTTGATGGTTCTTGTTAAAAAGAATGATATGTTTTTGGGGTTGTATTCATTTCCCTGCCAAGGAAGTCATACCTATGTTCTATAAATTAGAATTTGATACCACCAACAATATTTCAGAATATGAGGCCTTACTACTGGGATTAAGAGTTGAAAAGGATATGGGGATTGATAAAATTGTTGTTTTTGAGATTCAGAGTTAATTATTTATCAAATCAAGAATATGTATCAGACAAAGCATCAAAGGTTGAGGCAATACAGAAATGAGGTATGGGACCTTGTTGAAAGCTTATTTCTACCTTTTGATATAACTTTTGTCCAGAGAAGTCTGAACCAACTAGCTAATTGTTTATCCCTAATAGCTAGCAATTTCTAGACTCCTTTGTTTTCATATATGAGATATGAAATTGAAGTAAGGCATAGGCCTTCTATTCCAAATAACAACAAATATTGGCAGGTTTTCAATGATGATCAGGAATTGAAGAGGTTTTTAGAAATTGTTGGCAAATTTTCTGCAATCTCTATTGATCGGGAAAATGAAGATGATGATGCAAAAATTCAAACCGATGTCCCTCTTCAGGATAAAATTGCAAGTCATAAGATTTTAGAATTGAAGACAAACCACATACCAAAGGGTATGGTACCCCTTTAAAGGATTTTTGAAAGCAATGATGTCTCCAAGAATTCTTCAATTCAAATCCAAGAAAAGGACATTGTTGATTGTAATATTGGGACTAGTACCAATCCAAAGATTATAAAACTCTCCAAAGCATTATCTGAAGAGAAAAGGAACAAGTATGTAAATCTCATGAAGGAATTTGTTGATGTTTTTTCTTGGTCATATGAAGACCTCAATATTTTTGACACTAAAATTATTCAGCATAAGATTCCTCTCAAAGTAGTTTCTAAACCTTTTAGACAGAAAATGAGATAATTCAACCCTATTTTGCTGCGCATTATTGAAAAATGAGTGAAGAAACTGCTTGATGCAAAGATCATAGTACCTATTAGGTACTCATAGTGGGTGGCCAATCTTGTGCATGTCAGGAAAAAGAATGGTGAAATAAGGTTGTGTGTATAGTTTAGAAATTTGAACAAATGTTCTCTGAAGGACAACTATCCATTGCCAAAGATGGATCATATTCTGCAGAAAGTTGTGTGTGTTCAAATAACTTCCATGTTGGATGGATCTCTGAATATAATCAGATATCAGTTTTTGAATAAGACAAGAAGAATATTTCCTTCACTACTCCTTGGGGCACTTTCATGTATGAAAAGATTCATTTTCGGTTGATGAACACATGGGCCACTTTTCATAGGGACATGGACATCGCATATGTGGGAGAATAAGACAAATTCATGGTCATTTATCTTGATTATATTACTATTTTCTCAAATTCTGATGAAGAAAACTTGCATCACCTCATACAGACATTTAAAAAGTGCATAAGGTATGGCATATATTTAAACCCAAAGAAAACTCACTTTGCCATGCATGAAGGAAAGCTCATAAGTCATATTGTGTCTGCATGAGGGATCAAGATAGATCTTGAAAGGGTAGAGGCTATTCAGAAGATTGACATCCCAAGAAACCAAAAGGCTATATTGTCCTTCATAGGGAGAATAATTTTTTGAAGGAGGTTCATACCCAATTTTGTTGAGATCATCAAGCTCGTTACTAATATGCTGAAAAAAGATGTAGATATTAAAAGGACACCATAAGCAAAGTCTTTCTTTGATGGTATAAAATAAAATCCCCAATTGAAGCTCCTGTCCTCATCAGTCATGATTATTCTAAAGAGTTTTTTATTTTCTCAATTGCATCTGAAGATACCATTGTTATTGTTTTGTTGCAGAGAAATGATGAAGGGTATGAGCAGCATATTTCTTTCTTCAGTGAGACTTTTAGAGATGCAAGGCTAAAATATGGCATTATGGAAAAGCAGGCTTATTCCTTGGTTAAGGCATCGAAATCCTTCGGGATTTATGTTTTGCACTCTGAAATAATCGCTTATGCTCCAAACAGTGTTGTGAAAGAAATTATTGTTCAACCATACACTGAAGGAAAGAGGGGGAAATGAATAACTAATCTTTTGGAATACAATTTGGTCATTAAATATACCAAAGTGATCAAGGGACATGGTCTTGCAAAGTTGCTTGTTGACTCAAATTTAAATTTCTTGGACTGCATCACATTTTTAGTCAATCAGATAAATCATAATTAAAGGCTGAAGGAGCAGGCTTACAAGTAATGGACAAATACATTTCTTCATATTGGTATAAGGAAATTATTCACTTTTTTCAAAATCTTCAAAATCCTCCCCATTTTGACAAGTCTAAGGTTAGATATTTGAAACTCAAAACTGTGAAGTATTGCATAGTTAATCAAGAACTACTTTGGAGAGATCCTAATGGAGTTCTATTAAAATGTGTTGATGAGGAAGAAAGAAAGAAGATTCTGATTGATTTTCATAAAGGTTTTTTTGGACGACACCATCATTGGAAAACTACCTCCTTCAAGATCCTAAGGGTAGGATACTACTGGTCTGTATTATTTTTCGATGTGTTTTCCCATGTTAGAGCATGTGAACAGTGCCAAAAGTTTGTAGGAAAGCAACATCTTCTATCCCTGCCCCTAAAACCTATAATTGCAAATGGACCTTTTCAGCATTGGGGCGTAGATTTCATTGGAGAAATCCACCCACCTTCCTCTAGGCAGCATAGATGGATTCTCACATCCACAGATTATTTTGTTGGATTACTGAGAGGGGGGGTGAATCAGTAATAGATAAATTTAATCCTTTTTAACCATATAATCCAAGTGTTATATCAATGAATCATTATCATCCAATAACTGCAGAGTAAATAAGCAATGAACAAATGAACAAACACACACATACACAGTACACCAGTGTTTTACATGGAAACCCAAATCGGGAGAAAACCACGGAATGATTTTTCTTATATGTCCTGAAGAATTACATTTATTGGAAGAACCAACCTCCTTTGTTTTCCAGCTGCAATTGTAAGGAGGCTCCAACCCCCTAGTTTATCAAGCTACAACCTGAGGGAAGCTCCAACACCCCAATCCTATGGCTACATCCAGAAGGAGGCTGCAACCCCCT
>JASDQU010418134.1:0-10247 GCA_032191745.1 Picea mariana
TAATCATAACTTCTGCATAATACATCAAACTCAAAAAGGAATTCATCATGATCTTCTGAACACAAACCATGAAAGTTAGGTAGTGTTGAGAGTGGAATGTTCTTCATGGGAGCTACCCCTCTAGGAAGATCACCAATAGGAAATCCTAATGTGGATAAAGAGTTTTCATCATTTACCTCTCCTTCAGGACCTGCCTGTTCTTCATGATGCAATTCTTCATTGTACTCATCCATGTTTTCTTATGTCTGCTCCCCTATTGCACTTGCTTTGTCCTCAATGTTTCTTGTTGGTTTCTCGACTATCTCAGGACTCCAAACTTCTTTCCCCGTTTCAAATTTTGCTTGAAATGAAGGTTGGGATTTTGGTTTCTGAGAGTTTGGTCATTGAGTAGCAGATTCAAACTTTGATATAATCTCGTTAATATAAGTCTTTCTTCCTCCTCTTCCTCTGCCCCTGCCACCTATAGGGTCAGTGTCTTTGGGGTCTCCGCGTCCTCTCATGCAATATTTGTATCTGAAAAATCATAAGTGCTTTTGAAATCTACAATTACCTTCCTCGGTAACGGTGCCAAAATGTTGGTCACTATAATTTCTTATTTAACTAAACAATCAAGTGCTACATAAATTTTCAACCCAGGGAAGTTTGTTTATTTCAAAGGTAATCACGCACTATATATGCTCAATCTCAAAAGCAACCTAGGGTTGTAGGAAAAACATATTAATCACACTTTTCCTTGAACAAACTAAAGTTCTAACTTGAATTACAGGAAAGCAGACTACCTATTGCAGAGTTTGACGTTTAAAGAATAATTGTCCAAAGAATCTTGGATTATATTAAGAAAATAACAACCTGGAAAAGAAATCTTTCAAGACACTGCGAAAGGAAAGACCAACTATTCTGTAACCAGAGAACAAGACCCTATTCCCAAAGCAGGAATCTTCAACACATGTTTCCGATTAGCACACTTTCATGAACTCATTACAAATTGAAATGATTGACATGCACTGAAGGCTAACCATCTCTAACAGAGAACAAGACCCTATTCCCCAAGAAGGAATCTTCAGTGCCTGTCCTTGATTATCAAACTTTCATAAATTCACCAAACAGGATTGCTAACTAGAATTATTAACAGTTACCCAAGCATGAATCATATGAAAACAATGTAACAATCAGTAAAGCAGAGTTCAGTAAAGTAGTGTTTCAGCAAAACAGAGTTCAGTAAAGTAGTGTTTCAGCAAAACAAAATTTAATCAAGGAATGAACAGAAATAACACTAACACACTACAAAGCTAATGGGTGAATCTTGTGAAGAAGGTGGGCCCTCCCTCCCTTCTCTGGTTTTAGCCACGGGATTTGCGTTCTGACTGTTTCAGCAACTTGGTCTCAGACAGCAGCGATGGTTAATGCTAGCTCAAGGTGCGGCTGTTGTGGTCAATGTAACAGCTTTGTGTTGTTTTTTTGGCATCGTAGACCACGGACTGTGTAAGAGCTTCTTCTGTGTGAGTTGTTGTTTCAGCATCATAGACCATGAACTGTGTAACAGCTTCTTCTGTGTGAGTTGTTGTTTTAGCATCGTTGACCATGGAGAGTGTAGCAACTTCTTCTGTGTGAGTTTCTATTTCTAAATTGTAGACCACGGAGAGTGTAACAGCTTCTTATGTGTGAGTTGTTGTTTCAGCATCGTAGTCCACAGACTGTTTCAGCCACAAGGTTTGCGTGCTTTAAGTGTTTCAGCAACAGGCCTCAATGATAATCTGCAGTTTGAACTGTTTCAGCACTTATACATTTCTGATCAATGGTTAAGTACGAGAGTAATGTAAAATTATATGCAAAACAGATTAAACATATAGTAAAGAGAAGATACGTTATATACCTTTGGAAAGATAGGGTAAGGTGATAATGTGAGTTTAAATGTGAGTGAAACAAGGGTGTAAAGGTAGCAAAAAGTGTGAGAAAAAAGGTACATTGTATGGTCCTAACACTTGGATTGGGTAATGATTCTATAGTTTGTATTTTCTACCTAAGAGATTACACTTTGAAGGCACCTATATGTTACTAAATTGAAATTTTATAAGCACAATGATTAATTCACTGCAATATTTTCATGTGTTATGGGTATCATGACTTAATCGGTTTTATGGTTGATCATTTGAAATGTATGAATGCACAAAACATTGGATTAACATTTGATATGTGTTTCATGCTCTCAACAGTCATATCAACTTTCATGTCGCTTAGTACAGGTCTGATGTACCCACAACTACACCTCACCCTGCTATATTGTGCATTAATGAACCCATTCATTATTCGAACTAGCATCCGATAATAGTCAAGGGTTTGATATTCATTATATGTATTGGCATTTAGGTCTTTGTGCCCTTCAGTTGCATGTATCTCCAAACTTAATTTATCAAGCATGACACACTCCAAATTTCATAGGTTTCGGTCCATTTTAGTTTGCACAGACCTCTCTTTGCTACTCGTTTATTGGAATTCAAATCTTACTTCCTGTGATATCTTTTGTGTCTATTTCATAGTGGCCATGTCCCCTGTAGTTCAAATCGAACAAAATGGTTTTCAAGCCCTCGTTTCCCACGACGATGCCATAGACCATTTGAAGGCTCATGGTTGGGATATCTTCCTCAGAAAATTTGAAGGCT
The DNA here is from genome assembly GCA_032191745.1 of Picea mariana. Lineage (NCBI taxonomy): Eukaryota > Viridiplantae > Streptophyta > Pinopsida > Pinales > Pinaceae > Picea > Picea mariana. Next base: position 2,661 of record JASDQU010418134.1, read on the forward strand.
ACAACCTTGCAGTCACATAGGCCTTTGTGAAAACATTTGATGGGTTTAGAGCCAAGGTCAAGGATGTCCAATTGGAGGTCACATAAGACTTCATAGCCCAGGCGACAGGACTCCCACGGGAAGGAGAAAAGTGGTTTAAAAATGACAAAATGGAGGATGTTCCATAGATCTTGTTCATGGTCTCTCGCAAATCCACATGCTTCCCTAAAGGTATTCCTATTTCCCTTCTGAAACCTAGATGGAACAACCTTATTTTGATTTTGAAATAGTTTATCACATGTGAGGGCCAGTATGGTTTGGTATTTTTATACCACATCCGATTATTGATGTTATTCATAGGGTTTAAACTGAACATGTCGCTCTACTTGTTAATGAGCCTATATAAAATGTCAAAATTCTATAAGAGACAGAGCATGAACTCTCTGTCAAGCCTCTTTCATCACAGGATTATAAAAATATTGTTGCTATCCCACCTGCCACAAATCGGGGGCACTTGGGAAAGTTTCTTGAGTCAAAATGGTTTCACCCAATCCGACAGTACAGTGAATTCACCTCTAAATGTGACCCCCTTTTTCAATAATCCTATAACTGAGAGTCAAGAGTTCAATTCACCCGATGGCTATAAAATTAATGAATCTGGGTCTGTTGCTTTGCAAAATCCCATGGTTAAAAACTCATGATGCATGTTTTCCCCCAGAAAATCGTTGGAACAAGTATTGGATGAATTAAAAGTAAACGTTTCCCCTGTTCTTGCTAATGAACCAAATCAGGGTCATAGTGACAAACCTACTGTCAAGAAATTGTGTAAGGGTAAGAAACAACAAAGCTCATATTTGAATTTTATGAATAAAAGATATGGTCGTTTAATTTCTAGGAGTTTAAGGAATCAAAAAAAGGATCATTTGAGCTTGATATTTACAATTGAGGTCAGTGATCATTGTTCATATGAAGAAATCAATGATTTCCTTGATCGAGAAGATCCAGACAACCAATGTCTCAAGAATGAAACTGTTGGTCAAGCTGGGCAGTATGACTTTGTCTCTAGATTACCCCCATTTCTAAAAGGCCAAGAGGGATTTGTTGGCATTAGTCATGACTTGAAACAAGCCACGAGGAAGTGAGAAATACTCATTGTTGAATACATTCCACCTCAGTCTGCTATAGCGCCGACACATTGTGACAGTTGTTTAGATTGGGTAGAGCGCTATTACAGGGACATACCATTTCTACAATAACAAGTGAAACATCGGGCTTCTTGGAATTCTCTACTGGAACGAGAGAGCCAAGAGTTGAAAGCACACACAAAAAATGCAAATAAAATACCCAAGAGATCTGGTAATATAATTATAAAAAAATGCAACCAACTTCAATGCCATCATCAATTCAGAACTATCTGATCCTTCATTGTCTAATATCTAATGGTAAAAGTGATTTTGTTTGATTTTATTTCATTTTGTTATGAAAGTTAAAATGAGAATTTTTAGTTTTGATTTTCTTGGTTAATTTAAGACTAGCTACAGAATATATGATTCTGTAGCCAGTCTATTTCCGAAGATTAGTTAGCACTATTTTCTGAATATCAATTTCATTTTGCTATCTACAGAAAAATGATAATTATGGTGTTGTTTACATGGAGACACCATCTTGGATCATACACTCTATTATTCAGTAGTTTCTTTCTTTTATGTTAATAAAACTTTGTTATTATTTTGACAAACCAACTCCTACAGGAGTGATTTCCTCTTGTACTATTTTTGTAAAACTATCTATTTTGGGGGGATTGCACTCTATCTTGCATGATAAGAGTTTGTGAATTATAAACTAATTTAAATAGTGATCACTTCTAGTAGTGAAGACAAATTTGGTTGGGATACATTATGGACATATGATTTTGAAGAATGATATGGAGAATTTGCTCACCATTTGGCTTTAGACCTGTGTGATGCTTACCCCATTATGTTTTTATTGCCTCCATATTTTGAAACATTATTATGTGTGATGCGGATTTAGTCTGGTTATCATATGGTATTTCATATTATTAAGTATTATGATGATGTATGTAATTTGTTATTCCATTTTACATATGTGATCAATCTACCATTTTATTATCGTCGATTTATTCTAAGATATTAAATGATGGATTATATTAATGCTTTTGAATTGAGTTTCCTCTTTTTATAAGTATTGATTATCATAAGATCACCAGATCTATAAATTTATCATTCTGTTGTTATATTCTCACTCCAATGCATCTTTAAGTTTGTTTTGGGAGTATTAGCACCGTTCTATTACAGGTTTCCCTCATATGTAGAATAGTCTGTAGTTTGAATTGCACAGGAAGATAAATTCAGTTTAGTTGATTAGTTATAGGTTAGTTTACTTGTTCTTTAGTTAAATTATTTATCAATAAAATAAGAACAAATTGAATTAGCTTTGATTGTTTATCTATTCTTATTTCAATTTATATTTGATTAGCATTCATTAGTTTTAGACTTTTAAATATTCAACAGAAAACAAAAAAATGTATATGTTTTCTTTATCTCTTTTATAAACACTTTCAAAAGCATATATCTGGCAAGATATCTAGTAAATCTTGCAAGTTGTATATACGTTGTTCATAATCATATGCACATATTCATGTTTCTATTTTGACGCTTGCAAATTATTAAATTTATATTCTTAGTATCATAGCTCTATAGAATAGTTCATTTCTTTTATTATTTTTAGGACTTTAGTTGGCCAACAAAGCCATAAAACCTATCGGGTCATTTCATTCCAAACAGCTTGGGTTATTTAGACAACCTCGGTCCAGATTTTATCTTCCAGTTGATGGTGTGTCAATTACGCCCATCAACAAGTTCATAGATCTGTTTTCAATAGTAGTTGCACCACTCCATGCAATAAAAATGAGTAGTGAGAGTTTCCAATGGGGGAAGAATAAATATAAGTCCTTTGATTAGATGAAAAGAAAGATCATTCAAGCACTAGTGCTCACTCTACCAAACTTAAAAAATCCCTGTTAAGTGGAGACATATGTAAGTGGGTATGCCATGGGAGCAGTCTTGATGCAGGTAGGAAGGATTTTTTTCTATAACTTTGAAGTATTTCATGGGGCGATCCTCAAATACCCTACCTACGACAAGTATCTTTATTCCTTGGTACAATCTATCAAAAAGTGGAAGCGCTATTTGATATGAAAGTAGATCATCATCCACACATATCACCAGCTGCTCCAATATTTGCAGGCCCAGAGTAAGTTACAACAAACCATGCACTACAAATGGATGGGGTTATTACAGCAATTTCATTTGGTCATAAAGTATAAGAAGGGTAGCATAAAAAAGTTGTCAGACATGTTTTCACGACCACCCACATCCAAAATTACATCTTCAGGAACTTTGATGCACATGTAGCCTTTTACCCATGATGCATATAGAGAGGAATACATAGAAGATGAGGAATTCAAGGACGTTTCCAGCATATATAGGGACAAATTAATATGGAAGAAGGTAACAACAAGGATGACTATCATTTCCAAAATGGTCTACTCTACAAGCTTGGCAATCTTTGTATTCCTAAAGGTCAATTATTGTAGCTTATCAAAGATAGCTTATCAAGGTGAATTATAAAGGTATGAATACAAGCTTGGCAATCTTTGTATTCCTAAAGGTCTACTCTACAAGCTTGGCAATCTTTGTATGCATACCTCTAAGGTTGCAGGACACTTTGGTGTTGGGAAGATAGTTTCCAACTTACATAGGTATGTGTATTGGCCCAGAATGCAAGAAGATGTAGCATGGTATATTAGATGATGTATACTTTATTGTACCAGCAATCCTAGTAACATGAAGCACGGTCTATACCATCCCTTACCAGTACCCACTAGACCTTGGGAAAGCATTTCCATGGATTTTGTGGGTGGTTTACCAACCACGCAGAAAGCAAGTGACTATTTATTTGTGGTAGTTGACAAGTTTATCAAAATATGCATTCTCATTCCCTGTAAAAATACCATCAAGGGATAAGAAGCAACAAACTTGTTATTTGAACAAGTCAAGGTGAAATTTGGGATACCAAGGAGCATCATCTTAGAAAGGGACACCAAATTTCTCAATGCCTTCTAGACTACATTGTGGGAGAACATGGAAACTAAGCTCAAGAGGTCTACAACATTCCATTCATAGACAGATGGGAAAATAAAAGTAGTCAACAAGACTTTGGTGTATCTTTTGAGGGGTTACAATCATAACCATACGAATATCTGTGATGAAAATCTAATCTATATACAACACTCTTATAACATAGTAGTCCACACTTCTACTTGTAAGTCACCTTTTGAAAATTTCTTTGAGAATTTTCCACCTTCACCCTTAGATGTTTTATATGGACAACAAGGAGGAGTGAGGGAGGAGCTCACAAGAGATGAAATAAACGAAAAAAAAAAAAAAGTTGAGAAGATCAGGTAGATCCATTTGAAAGTACAAGAGATGCTAAAGAAGTCACCTCAAAAGTACAAGGCTAGACATGAATAGCACATAACAAAGAGAGAATTTAGAGTGGGATACATAGTATGGTTACTGATGAATAAGGAAAGACTTCAAGGTCCTGGTAAGAAAATCAAAGCTCTGTGGTATGGTCCTTTTGAGGTGTTGGAAAAGGTGGGAGATAATGCCTATGGACTCAATCCATCCCCATACATGCACATTTACTCAGTAGTGAATGTGGATAATCTCAAACTCTATGAGACTTCCATGTTAGATCAGGAGGAGGAGCAATTCCTACCTTCCATAGAGGACTTAGCACCAAATTCTCATGAAAAGTTGGAAGAGGACACAATTTTGTCAATGTTTCATGGAAACATGCACATGAGAGCTAGATAAAGAAAGTACAAATAAATCTTATCAAAAAAAGGATGAGAGATTCAATATCGAAGAATGAGAAAATATATTCATGCTACTCCAATGAGCTAATCAATAATGATACAATGAATGAGTGATATGCACTCATATAGGAAAGAACATTCCATAATTAAGAAAAGAGAACAAGATGTGAGACTTTTCTTAGGAATGCATGCATAATAATGATGATATAAAATAGAAAGTCTAAAATAGAACTAGCTCCAGTAAACTACCATTGAACTAGTGAGTTAAAAATAGAAATATCTCCAACACCCCCCCTGGACATCACTATGGAGTAATACAAAATGACTCTTGACAACTAGGCCATATTAGGTACTCGTGTATAATGCAACTAATGAACATTTAATAAAAACGAGGAAAGAGGGGAAACGACATGGGAACAAACCACCCCTCAAAAGACAATGCATCAAAAGAAGAAAAGGCAGTTGTTAGGCAATTGTTTTCTTCACTCCAAGATGATACCACAAAGTCTGAAACTTTAGCCCAGTGAAGTTCTTGGTGAATATGTCGACAGTCTGTTGAGAGGAAGGAAATAACTATGGATCAATGATCCTGTCATGTACTAGATTTCTGATGAAATGCATGTAGACCAAAATGTGTTTGGTTTTTTGCTGCTATACTAGATCTCTACATAATCTCACTGTACTATGATTGTCACACCATATGACAGTCGAAAATTGAAACTAGATACCAAGATCGATAAGGAAGTGTTTAATCCAAAGTGCTTGAATGACACAATTGACTACTCTTCTTTACTCAGCCTCTGTGGAAGATAAAAAAATGGTTGATTTCTTCTTACTTGAACAAAAAATAGGGCCTAAACCCAAACTGGGAGTGTACCTTGAAGTGGACTTGTGATATGTTCCATCGCCATCCCAATATAAGTTTGTGAAGCCTATGAGATTCAATGCACAACCAACTGCATAGTGAATCCCATAACTCATGGTGCCATGAACATATCTGAGGATTCACTCAGAAGCCTTCCAGTGCAGATCATGGGGCTCCTACATGTATCTGGAAACTGCTCCTACTGCATATAATATATCTGGACGGTTGTGGGTGAGATACAAAAGACTCCCCACCAAATTTCAATACAAAGTGTTATCCATTAATGGTGTATCCCTGCCATCCTCAAGTCTGATCCTAAATAAGAAGGGTGTAGGTGCAGACTTATAGTCTATCATGTGGAATCTGTCCAAAACATCCCTGGCATACTTAGCTTGAGGAATTTTGATGCCAGAAGAATCCTGACTAATCTCAAGACCAAGAAATAAGTGAAGTGGACCCATGTCCCTCATAGAGAACCTTTCATGAAAAATATCTTTGACCACATCAATGGATAAAGCATAGCTACGAGTGATAAAAAAAGCATCAATATAGAGTACTAAAATCATCAAAGAATTAGTAGTTCTCAACATGTAAACACTGGAATCAGATTTACATCTAACAAAATCATGTGAAAGAAAATAAGAACCCATCTTTTCATACCATTATCGTTTCATACCGTGGGGCTCCACACAGATACATCCAAACTGAAATGGATTTTCTGGACATCTCATCACTTGGTGCTGCCTATCGATATGTTGTTAAAATCAAGCAGAAATTTAAGCACCAGAACAAACGGGATTTTGGTTCTGCAAATCCGCAACAACCAAAGTATGACAAAGACGTCCCTAACAAATAGTCTCTCAAAAACTAGTCTAAGCCACATGAAAAGAAGGGTCATAAGAAGACAAAGAAGGACACCGGAAAATGGTGCGATTTACACAAAAGCCCCTAGCACAACACCGATGAATGTCACTCAAAACAGTCATTGGTGGTCGAGATCAAAGACAAGGAGTTGAACCCTAATTCAGAATCTGATTCTGAAAATACTGGTAAAGGACAGATCATTGACACAAACCCCACTGTTATTGTCGCGACTGTAGCAATTCAACTAGAAGAACCAACAGATCCTAAAGAGGGGGAGCACCTTTTTCATTCACAGATGTGGGTGAAGGGAACCCCGCTACATTGTATTGTTGATAGCGGAATCCAAAAAAACCTCATCTCAGCAGAGGTCATCAAACAGTTGGGATTGTTGACAACACCACACCCACAGCCATACAACATCGGGTGGCTTCGGCAAGGACGAGATCTCCGTGTCAGCCAATAGTGTCGACTGTCATACAACATCATACCCTTCAAGGATGAGGTATTATATGATGTTTCCCCACTGGATGTTTTCTTGGGCCAACCATATATGTGGAGACGACATGTTGTTTATGAGTCTCAACCCCATAGTGTCATTGTTACTTTGGGGGGTCATCTCTACAAAATACCAGAGGTAGTTCCAACTATTGTTCCACCTAAAAAGTGTCACAAGGTATTATTTCATACTGCAAAATTTAGCTTCTTCACAATTTGTTCAAAAGGGGAACAGAAGGACACTACAACCATTACAGCCTCGCCCCCTGCACCTTCTATCCAACATAAGCAGGTCGACAAGGTTGCAGCAAAGCACAAAGATTCCTTCTGCACACCTTCCTCTCATGTAGCTCGACTTTTTGAACAGCCTCAACTTCAACAGGTTCATGACAAACTTCCGCAAACTAAGCAACGCGACGTCTCCAACAATACAAGCAGCTCACCAAGATGCAGATCCAGCAAACACTTTTCCTCTCCCCCA